>ML260298.1:0-25783 GCA_005239495.1 Nicotiana undulata | reverse complement strand
CCTCATCGTGCGATTTGATTCCATTAAGGCTTATGCCTATGTTTCTTCCAAATCAATCTTATACGTCGCGAAGCTCTTGCTATGATTCAAGGAGTTGAGGAATTGAAATGGCGCTACGGATATGGTGCGAGATATTTTCCATGTGCAGTTAGTTGGGGCTGTTGTTGTTGCCCTGCAGAAGAATAATATGTTGTTTCAGCTCAGTAATTATGTTTCTGAGGACTTTGAGGCCATGATCGGGTTGTTATGATGCTTATAATTGGACATCGCGCGGTGTTGATAGAATGGTAGGATGCTTGCCCATATGTAAGGGGCAATGAATGACTTGAAGGGAGGTCTTCTCAGGGCGTGGTTTCGAGATTTCAGTATTTTAGTTCCGGCGGAGGAAAGGCACTTGGACTATGAATGGTCCGGTTCGGATTGATAAAGTAGTTAACTTGGTGCTATCGAGCAAGGTGGAGTATTCACTTGTGTTGTGGTATCGTTGTTTGATCGAATAGGATATGTTAAATTCGCTGGTGTTATAGATCTTAGGTCGCATGGGGTTAGAGTGTTGTGAAGCGATGTTGAAGAAGCGGTTGTCAGAGATCATAGTGTGTAGTGGTTCAGAATTGAGCAGTTACCTTTAATGAAGGCAACTCGAGAAAGATGATCTTCGGAGAGTTCGAAGTTGTGGTGATCTGGTGGCTCAAAGAGCTACAAAGAAGGATGTTGAATTAAGGACGCAATTGAGAAGCACGCGATGGAGGAAGATATGTGAAAAGTGATAGGTGGTGTTTCCATTTCAAAAAGTCCAGGCGTAAGGAAAGGAAGTCGGGTAGTGCTTAAAGGAATGAGGTTAACCAAAGTGGGGGAGTCCCACCACCTGCAGTTGGGTTGTGGGGTTGTGTCCTCATGGAGTTGCGGATTGTCGGCATATTGGCAAGTTGTTACAGCTAAGGGAAAGGAGTAAAGCGGTAATTGAGCATGGCATTCGATAAATGTGTGCGAAGTTGGTCCTATTGGACCAGGGTTAGGCTTTAGAAGATTAAGAATTCGTGCTTAAGGCATAGACAAGTTGTAAGGGTAGCGACTCAGTCACGTGCTTCGTTGAAAGGGTGTTCATGTGCTAGGAGAGCCTTGGAGTTGATTGTATTCGGCGCCAGTCATAGTGGGTGACTCTCAGTAGTGGTCCTAATGAATTCGAAAGTAGAGGAACGTGGTGTTTAAGGGTTTCAGGTAGCAGTGTAAGTAAGAATCGAGCTTTTGCAGTATAATCTCTGTGAAGAAAAAAAAATATCGGTTAACCATGGTTGAAATGGCACATGTATGGCATTGATCAATTTCTTCGCTATGATTGGGTATGTGTATGGATTGCGCAGAAGTGTGTGGGGCGTGCTGGTTGTCGTAATAGATTTTATTTGGAAGCATTCAGGTGCTATGGCCTATCAGGTATAGGCGGATCCCGGAAGGTTTAGGGTGGTTCAGACCACCACTTGAGGATTGGTATGTATTGCGATTGTGAGAATTCACTTGCGTGTTGTTATGGTTCTCATGAATTGAGGTAAGTGAAAGTTTCTATGTGATGAAATGTTCACCCTGTTAGTGATTCAGGAGTTATGATGGAATTTCCTATGCTATTCTATATGGTCATGTTGTGGGCAATAAGCGGTATGTAACCGGAAGTAGGAATCGAGGTTGCGGCTCGGTGTTAACAAGGATGTCATGAGCTTGGAGGAGCAAGAGCAATGTATGTGAATGTTCTTCGGTGTCATCGGAGTTCGGTGTTTGGTGAAAGAGGCTTTGTATCCTGGTTACGGGTCCTTGAATTGTTTTACATCCTTAGGGTGGTCGGTGGTATGGATGTGCATACTTGTTACCTTGTGTGGAAGGCCGTGGGAGCATGACTGCGGGAAGATTGCATAAGTGTGGCATGTAGTCACCTGATTGGTTGAAGAATTAGACCAAGTATAAAGGAGTGTAATATTGCTTAATTGAGAATTTATGCCTGGAAAGCGTTCAGCTCAGTTGGTTGTGGATTGTGGGGTGTTTATCTCGGCTATGATGGTTGTCCTCGTGTGTATAAGAAAAAGGAAGCGGGTTGTTTGGACCCAGGTAAGGCTATCAGCCTAGTTCAATGCGAGCAGAATCAGCTTGAAGTGAGTGAATGGATTTAAACAAGATTTTGGGCTTCATGCGAGTCAGAGGTGTTCATTTCAGTATGGCACTCCTCAAGGAGGGGTATTGGGATATCAGGTGTTGTCCCGTCTTCGTCAAATTCATGTGATATTGTGATTGTGCCGTGTGAGTTGTGAAACGGCTTGATAATTTCTTATGTGTTGAGGTTCCGCGTAGTGACGAGGTTATGTGAGAAGGATGGCTCCTAAGATTTAGATTATATATCGCACCTCAGTCGTGCTGGAGTTTTGTAGCATATGGATCTACCAGTCTCCCCAGAATGGTATTATGCACTTAGCGTGCTTGTGACCGATATTCAGTGATTTGTAATAGTGAGCAATTCAGCTCCGTGTATATTTCCTTATGTAAATCTTATGATGGGATCAGGCGGCACGCCGCCACTGGTATGTTATTTGGATCGGGTTGCACGCCGCAATAGTGTGGTGTTGAGCAAGGCTCCTGTAATTATTTTCTTGTGTTTTACTTCGTAATTTTCTGAGGAAAGTTCATATTAGTTGCGTGAGTTGAGTAGTCCCTTCCGTAGTCATTTCCTTATGTGTCGTATTCGAATTTGTGGCCTATTGGCTCATTGTGGCATCGGGCTAATGGCCGTGTTTGGGGTGATTGGTTGTCTGAGCAGTTCATACTGGGTGAGTCAAAATTTATAAATCTGGGATCGTTGTGATAAGACTATGCAAGTATATTACAGGGCAATCACCATCATTGGTTGTAATGAGATGATGATCTTAGTCAGGAGTAAGGATTTCAATGTTTAGTTAACTCTGCAGTTGGTTAGGAATTTCTACACATTTCCTCCATTGTGGTGGTATCGTCAGCATTATAGCTGGATGTATGTGTGTATCTTATAAGGTGCTTTGAGAGCATCAAATTCGTAGAATTCTGGCTATTAAGGTTCAGGGAGCGTCATTGTGGTCAGATGATGGATTATGCGGTGTATGGTGCTGATTCAGCAAAGATACGCAATTGTGTTCTGGTGCCTCGTGTGGTAGTTGATGTGGTGTTCACATATTAGAAACAAGCATGGCAGAGAATTTCAAATGTTGGAACTGAGGTCTGAGTTTATTATATGGATAAAAGGGAATATCTTCAGATTTTATCAACCTAATGTGCTCAACTGGGTTGTGGTAGCATGGGCAGGTGCACGAGGTGTTACACAGTGATTTCAGATAATTCTGGGGCAGTTCTTGGCACGTTCGAGGACGAACGTCTGTTTAAGTGGGGGAGAATGTAATGACCCGACCGGTCGTTTTGAGATCCAGCGCGTCGTTCAGCAGTTGGGAGTCATGAAAAACTTCATTTCGGGTATTGTGACTTGTGTGTATGGTCAGAGTCGAAATTCAGGAGGTTCGGAGTTAAATTGAAAGGAAAATTCTCATTTCAGAAGCCTTAAGTTGAAGAAATTGAGTAAGACTGGAATTTTGAGTAAACGACCTCGGAATCAGGATCCGAAGGTTCCAGCAGGTTCGTATGGTGATTTCGGACTTGGGCGTATGTCCGGATCGGGATTTGGATAACCCGAGAGCGTTTCGGTGTATATTGTGGAAGTCAGCATTTTTGAAGAAATTTCCTAAGTTTGGCTTGAAGCGCATTTCAATGATATTGATGTCCGTTTGGGATTCCGAGTCTGGGAATAGCTCCGTATGGTGATTCTGGAGTTGGGAGCGCGATCGGAAGTGAATTCGGATGTCCGGAGGTCATTTTGAAGTCATTTGGCTAAAGATAGAAATTTGAAGGTTTTTGAGAAGTTTGACCAAGAGTTTGACTTTTTGATATCGGGGTCGGATTCCAATTCTAAAAGTTGGAGCAAGTCCATAATGTCGAATATGACTTGTGTGCAAAATTTGGGGTCAATCGGACGTGATTTGATAGGTTTCGGCATCGGATGTAAAAGTTGAAATTTCAAAGTTCATAAAGTTTGAATTTTAGTGCGATTCGAGATTTCGGCGTTGTTTGATGTGATTTGAGGCCTCGAGCGAGTTCGTATCATGTTTTGGGACATGTTGGTATAATTGGTTAAGGTCCCGAGGGCCTCGGGTGGATTTCGGAAGGTTAACGGAATAAATTTCGAACGAAAAAGAAGGAAAAAAATTGCAGAAATTTTCTGGTGCATTTTTGAACAGCAAATTGTGCGTCGAGGAGCTAACTTGAGAAGTGTATATATAATAATATATATGGAATCTGAAAATATGCAAAACATGAAAGTTGTAGATATTGAAGTCTAGTTTTCACAACATTAAACCATTTGTCATTTGGAGTTTTGTGCAAAATGTTATGACCGACTGAAGATGGCTGGTGGGGTAATTTTGCCAGAATTTTCTGGTGCATGGAGCGGACTTTAGAAGCTCATATCTCGGGATATACAAAGATTTATATGGTGTATAACCTATCGAATTAAAGATCTTCTAACCTAGTTTATAAATCTTCAATCCGTTTGTTATTTGGGTATTTCTACAAGAAGTTATGGGTGTTTTAACAGAAGGTGTTCAACAAGGGAATTTTAATAGGATGTACAACCTGTGCAGCACAAGTGCAAGGTACAACTCGATGAAGCAGGGGCAGATTCTTTAAACTCGAATTTTGCCCATTTCTTTCATTTCTTTCATTTGGCTTGGATGATTTTGGAGAGCGTTTCAAGGGGGATTTCATCAAGCATCAAAGGTAAGTTGTTTCTACTTATTTCAAAGTTAAATACAAGATTCATTACATAGATTTGATATGAGAAATTGGGGAAAATGTGAGGAAATTGCAAGGAAACCTAGAATTGATAAAATTTGATTTTAGCCATGAATTTGAGCATGAAAATTGTAACAAATTGTATATTTGAGTTAGTAAAGTTATGGGTAGAATTTATCTTCGAGAAATTTCGGAATCCGGACACGTGGGCTCGAGGGCATTTTGGTCAATTCCTTGAACGGAGTTGGGAAATTATATAATCTGATTTTTTAGCAAATATTAGAGTATATATTCATTGAATTGAAGTTATTTGGTAGTTTTGGGACGTCATGCATCCATTGGAGTCATCATAGAGCCTTGGAAGCCGGGTATGGATTTTCGGAGCGAGGTGAGTCTCCTTTCTAACCTTGTAAGAGGGAAATTGTCCCTCTAGGTAACCTTGTTTGCTATGTGATCTTGTTTGGGGGCTACGTACGCACCGAGTGACGAGAGTCCGTATGTAGTGGCTATTACTGCTTCGTCCGGGTAGTTAGGACACATCATGTTCATTGTTTTTCCCTGTTGTAGCATAGATATGACTTGTATTCTTGTGTGATTGGTATTGTTGTCTTTGAACGTTGTGATACATGGCTTGATTTAAGTGTGATATGAGAATCACGGGATGGGATCGGGTCGTACGCCACGGCAGAGTGATGATTGATTATATTATGGGATCGGGCCGTCCGCCACGGCATAGTGATGATTGATTATATTATGAGATCAGGCCGTACGCCACGACAGAGTGATGATTGATTATATTATGGGATCGGGCCGTACGCCACGATAGAGTGATGATTGATTATATTATGGGATCGGGTCGTACGCCACGGCGAGATTGAGACTACCAGGGTGGGATCGGATCGTACGCCACAGCGAGATTGAGACTACCAGGGTGGGATCGGGCCGTACGCCACGACGAGATTGAGACTACCAGGGTGGGATCGGGTCGTACGCAGCGGCGAGAGTGAGACTACCCGGGTGGGATCGGGCCATACGCCACAGCAAGATTGAGTACCATATGGGAGCGGGCCGTACGCCACGGCGGATACCAAAGTTGTTTGATGTGAGATTGTTATTTGTTGCCGGATATTNNTATTGCCTTTGTCCCATTTATTTCTCGGACAAGAGTTGTATAATTGTATAAATTCTTAGAAACTGCTCATGTACTTGTGTCACCGGGTTCTGGGGATGTGTTGAGTCTTGTTTTATTGAATTAAATAGATTTCTTGTCGTGTTTAATTTACAAAAAATTATTTATTTGATTATGAGATGCAATAAAGGCAACGATTTCGAAATTGTTAAACATGAAGGTATTTCAACTGATTAAGGGGTTGGCTTGCCTGACCGGTGTCCAGCGCCATCCCAACCCATAGGTTTTGGGTCGTGATAGAACTTTGAAGTTAGCCTCAGTATCAGGGTTCTCGTGCTATAGTTCCGGCCCTAGTTATTACATCACCTGCCCCGCCAGTCAGGGGTAGGGGTCAAGTAGCTAGAGGTAGAGGTCAGATTGTTAGAGGTGGAGGCCAGCCCGCTAGAGGTGGAGGTCCGCCTGTCAGAGTTCGTCCTAGAGACGTGGTTTAGGGTGGTGGAGCCCAGCCTCGATTGTATGCATTTCCAGGTAAACCTGAGGCGGAGTCCTCTGATGCTGTTATCACAAGCACTACTACAAACAAAACCTTTAGCGGCAATACAAAATGGCTTTAGCGGCAATAATAATAGCCGCTATATCGTTTACCGGCCATTAGCTATTTTCCGCTGAAACTGGGGTTGGCAAAGCCTTTAGAGGCTATTCTCGCAAAAGCTGGTAAAAGGTATGTTTTATTGACGCTAAAAGTTATTATCTTTAATGACAATTATTTGCGAGAATTATAATGGCTACTAAATCTAATTCAAAATGGATAATTATACTTCTTTAGCATCCGTTATTATAGCCGCTACATTCAAAATAATTATCGTTAAAGCAGTTGTTTGTGGCAATTATAATGGCTACTAAATCCAATCCAAACGGCTAATTATACTTCTTTAACATCTATTTTTTGTTGCCACTAAATTAAAAATAATTGCCACTAAAAGTTCGCATCTTTAATGGAAATTATTTTGTGGCAATTAAAATGGCCATAGTATCCCTTCTGAAAATATCTTAGTTCGCCCTTTTAGCTTCCATTCTAATGGCTAATATGTTTAACTAAATTGCCGCTAAAAGTCAATATCTTTAACGACATTTGTTTTACATCAATTATAAATAGTTTAGCCTTAATTAATGTTACGACCCGAATTCTAATCTAGGTCGCGATGGCGCCCAACACCGATGTTAGTCAAGCCAACACAATTCATCTAGTGAGTCTCGTTTAACTTATAAAAAACCCTTCCAACTATACCAAAATTTCAATCACTAAGCATGTGAAAATAACAAATATCAAAGGCAAATTTAATTACAATGATCAAAAGAAGCCGAATTTAAATAATTACATCCCCAAAGAATAGTCTACCAATGTGTGTGCCAAGAACTAGTGCCACAAGTATACGGACATCTAGCAGAATGAACAAAAAGAATGCATCTACTCCACTGTCTAAAATAGAATAGACAGGATAAGCAAAAGAAAAGACTCCAACGTGCTGCTGAACGGAATCAAGAGAAGCAGCTCACCGTGGAATCTCTACCTCAGAAATAAAGAACGTGCTCCGGACTGATAACCAGATGCACCTGCCTCAGAACCTGTACAATTAAGTACAGAAGTGTAGCATGAGTACATAAACATTATGTACCCAGTAAGTATCCAGTCTAGCCTCGAAGAAGTAGTGACGAGGGGTCGACTTGACACTCACTAGGGCCAAACAATTTATTTAAATATAAGGCTAATCATAAATATCAAGGATAAGTAGCAAATAGTGACAAGAAATGACAAGTCTTTCCACAACGATATAAATGCTTCAATTTTTATCATTTTCGGTTGACCATTTATATTCCAGGGCTTTTAAAAAAATCTAAAGAAAACACGGGAAAGTACCAAACAGATAGCATGCGCAGGAAATGCTGAGGACGTACGGCCCGATGCAACAAAATAATAAATGTGCACTGCCGAAGGGTCGAAAGATGTGAATCATAGATGCATCTATTAACCTGCCGAGGCGAACGACCCGCTCCCATGAGAGTAGTGGAGAGAATCACCACGCTCGCGGAATATAATTGCGAAGCGGTCACACATAAACATAGTATATCCTTCTTCAATTCTTTTAAAAATTTATAATTTACTTAAAACCTTCAAAGTCTTAAGAATCTTGAAATAATTTCCAATCAATACAATTAGCGCATAAAATGGATAAACAGTGTTCACAAAGCATGGTGTAAACCTAAACTACCCGGACATAACAAGAATAGTCACTATGTACGGACCCTCGTCACCTCGTACGTACGTAGTCACCCACAATTATTCATACATCATATAGGTTCACCTATGGGGAAATTTCCTCTTACAAGGTTAGAAAGGAGACTTACCTCGTTTCGAGCCTACTCCAACTCATGAATGCGCCCGAACCGCCGAATTCGTCGCCCAACAACTCGAAACTAACCAAACATCACATAAACTAATCCATCTATGCTCAAAAGTTCACAATTCCCCCATTTAAATGATTACCCAACCTAGTTTGCAAGATTTATGAACTCCAACCCCGGGCCCACATGCTCGGATTCCGGAAATTCTTAAGGGAAGTTAATACCCATAACCTTAGGATCAATAATATATGATTTTTACTAGGTTCCAAACAAATTTCGTGGTTAAATCTTGTTTTTACCAAAACCCTAGGTTTTACTCTAAACCCATAATTTTCACTAATCTTTGTGTGTTAATCTACCCAAAAACCAAGTATTAAACTCACATTAAGTAGGAATAACTTACCTCAAGATGCTAAGTTGAAATCTCAACTTTTGAAGCTCTTAAATCGCCTAAGGATGTAATAAATTCCCTCATATATGCCTAAGTCCCGATGTTAAAACAACCTTACTGCCTCAAGTACTTTCGCACCTGCAACATGTGGACCGCACATGCGGTCTCGCTTCTGCAGACCATCGTCCGCATCTGCGAAAAAGGGGAAGGCTGGAAGGGATCGCACTTGCGAAAGGGAGCCCGCATCTGCGGCTCCGCTTCTGCGAAAAAGGACCGCATCTGCGGAACCTGGGAATCCGCTCTTGGGCCGCATCTGCGAGGGATCAACCGCTTCTGCGGTTTCGCACCTGCTGCTGTCCTTCCGCAGGTGCGGTCGCACCAGATCTGGTGCACCAGCAGCTTCTTTTGAGCTTCGACTCGCCTCGTGCGACGTCTGAACGACATCCGGGACCCTCGAGGCCCCGTCCAAACATATCAACAAGTTCTAAATCATAATACGAGCTCGCTCGAACCTTCAGAACATGCAAAATAACATCAAATATAAGAATCATACCCCAAAACCAACTAAATCCAACTTATGAACCGTAAGTTCTTAAATCTACTTCCAACAAGCCGAAACGTACTTATACTGCTCTGAATGATGCCAAAATTTGTGTGCAAGTCATAAATGACATTACAGAACTATTCCCGATCTTAGAATTCCGTTCGGACCTCGATATCACCAAAACACGTTCCAAACCTCAATTTTGAACTTCAAGAATCATATTTCACTATTTGGCGCCAAAACACCCTGGGTCATCAAAAACCCGTTCCGAACATATGCCCAAGTCCGAAATCATCATAAAAACCTATTGGAACCTTCAAATCCCCGATTTCGATGTCGTTTACTAAAAATGTTGACCGAAGTTAAACTTGGCCTTTAAGGCCAACCTTAATGAACTAAGTGTTCCTTTTCCACCCCAAAATATTCCAAATCCCAAACCAACCACCCCCGCAAGTCATAAATCAGTAAAAGCAAGTACGAGAAATCTTATTTAGGGGCACGGGGTTCTAGAAAGCAAAACGACCGGTCGGGTCGTTACATTCTCCACCTCTTAAACAAACGTTCGTCCTCGAACGGGTCTAGAATCATACCTGGAGTGCTGAGTAAGTGTGGATATATGCTCCGCATGTCCTCCTCGGACTCCCAAGTCGCCTCCTCGACTCGTTGGCCCCTCCACTAGACCTACATGGAGGTAACACTCTTAGACCTTAACTGGTGATCCTGCCTGTCAGTAATAGCAATTGGTTCCTCATCGTAGCCCAACCTCTCGTCTAGCTGAATGGTACTAAAATATAACACATGAGATAAGTCGGCGTGGTACCTCCAGAGCATAGACACATGAAAAACTGGATGAACTCTTGATAAGCTGGGAGGTAAAGCGAGCTCATAAGCAACCTTCCCAACTCGCCTCAACACCTCAAATGGGCCTCTAAACCTGGGGCTCAACTTTCCCTTCCTCCCGAATCTGATAATACCCTTCATCGGCGATACTTTCAAGAGAACGTTCTCGCCGACCATAAATGATACATCACGCGCTTTTTGATCCGCATAACTCTTATGTCTGGACTGTGTTGTGCGAAGTCTCTCCTGAATCAGCTTTACCTTTTCCAAGGCATCCTTTACCAAATCAGTTCCATATAACTTAGCCTCGCCAAGCTCAAACCACCTGATGGGAGAACGACATCACCGACCTTATAAAGCCTCAAATGGAGCCATCTCAATGCTGGACTGATAGCTGTTGTTGTAAGCAAACTCGGCCAAGGGCAAGAACTGATCCCACTGCCCTCCAAAGTCAATCACACATGCTATGAGCATGTCCTCCAATATCTGAACTATACGCTCCGACTGTCCGTCAGTCTGAGGGTGAAATGTTATGTTGATCTCTACACGGGTGCCCAACTTACTCTGTACGGCTCTCCATAAATGCAAGGTGAACTGAGGACCTCCATCTGATATGATGGACACCGGTACACCGTGCAAACGAACTATCTCCTGAATGTAGATCTGGGCCAACCTCTCTGAAGTATAAGTAATGGCTACTGGAATGAAATGTGCCGACTTGGTCAACCTGTCCACAATAACCTAAACCGCATCGAACTTCCACAAAGTCCGTGGCAACCCAACTACGAAGTCTATAATGATGCGCTCCCATTTCCACTCAGGTATATGCATCTACTAGAGTAGGCCTCCTGGCCTCCGGTGCTCATACTTAACATGTTGGCAATTTATACATCTAGCCACATACTCCACTATGTCTTTCTTCATCCGCCGCCACCAATAGTGCTCCTTCAGGTCACAATACATCTTCGTAGCACCAGGATGAATAGAATACCGCGAACTGTGAGACTCCTCTAGAATCCTCTCCCTCAATCCATCAACATTAGGAATACATAGGCGACCCTGAAGTCGCAGAACACCGTCCTCGCCAATAGAAACCTCCTTGGCACCACCCCATAGTAACGTCTCTCTGAGAACTGCCAAGTGCGGATCCTCAAACTTTCGAGCTTTGATTTTCCCCAATGAAGACTGAGCAACAACACATGCAAGAACTCGGCTGGATTCTGAATTGTCCAGCCTCACAAGTCTGTTAGCCAAGGACTGAATGTCCAAAGCTAGTGGCCTCTTCTCCGATGAAATGAATGCCAAGCTACCCATACTATTTGCCTTCCTGCTTAAGGAATCTGCAACCACATTCGCCTTGCCCGGATGATAAAGAATAGTGATGTCATAGTCCTTCAGAAACTCAAGCCATCTAAGCTGCCTCAAATTAAGGTCCCTCTGCTTGAACAAGTGTTGCAAGCTGCGGTGGTCTGTATAAACCTCACAAGACACCCCGTACAAGTAATGTCTCCAAATCTTAAGGGCATGAATAATCGTTGCCAACTCCAAATCGTGCACGGGGTAGTTCTTCTCATGAACCTTCAGCTGACGTGAAGCATATGAAATAACTCACCCTTCCTGCATCAACACACATCCCAAGCCAACGCGTGAAGCGTCGCAATAAACTGTATACATCCCCGAACCGGAAGGCAACACCAGAACTGGTGTTGTGGTCAAAGCTATCTTGAGCTTCTGGAAGCTCGCCTCACACTCGTCGGACCATCGGAACGGGGCACCCTTCCGGGTCAATCTAGCCATAGGGGCTGCAATGGATGAAAATCCCTCCATAAACTGACGAATCCCCAATCCCAAGAAACTCCTGATCTCGGTCGCTGAAGTAGGGCGTGGCCAACTCTGAACTGCCTCAATCTTCTTAGGACCCACCTTGATACCCTCTCTGAATACCACATGTCCCAAGAATGCCACAGAATCTAACCAAAACTCACACTTGGAGAACTTATCTGTCACGCCCCAAAACCAAGGAGCGTGACCGGCGCTCAACCAAGTAAACCCGACTGAGCAAGCCTGTTAGATTTCATTTTACCCAAACTAATTTATGAATAATTAAGAGATAAATTCTATCAATCATACTTTATAAATATTTCATTAACTTCTATTCTTGTTTTCATTAGCAGTTTCAACCATAATATCCAGAATATTATAATATATATATATATATATATATATATATATATATATATATATATATATATATATATATATATATATATATATATATATATATATATATATATATATATATATATATATATATATATATATATATATATATATATATATATATATATATATATATATATATATATATATATATATATATATATATATATATATATATATATATATATATATATATATATATATATATATATATATATATATATATATATATATATATATATATATATATATATATATATATATATATATATATATATATATATATATATATATATATATATATATATTATATATGACGAAAAACATATTTACCAAACACCAATATTTCTTGTTTAATTCTAATACCTGACACCACCCATAACCTGTCAACGGAGCCTCTAAATACAACTGAAGAGTAATATGGAAATGCCGGCAACAAGGCTCCGGCTATACCTCAAATGAATAATACACAATAACCATATGACACATGACCCCGAAATAAAGTGGGAATCACAAAGTTAGCTGGGAGGAACATACCACTATCTCTGATCGCTGCCGTCTACTGTGGAAACATCTGTATCCATTAAAGATGCAGCGACCCCGGCAAAATGGACGTTAGTACTGTCGAATAGTACTAGTATGTAAGCTAAAAATCATCTTTCAAAATAGAATAACCATAAAAGAATAAGTAATCTATAGAAACAATCAAGTCACAATCATTAATATCCAAATACCCACGCGAAACCTAACGATAGTCAACCTATGGAAGTAACACACATATCCTTAGAAAGATCAGTAATGCAATAAGAAGAATTCAATGAGAAACATAAGCACCATCACAACATCAATTAAAGAGTCACACAAGCTTTCAAGAGAATCATTTAAACAGGTAGGAAGGCAGTCATGGAAATCATATGGCTCAGGAATAAAGAATCACAAGTAGGGGTCACATAGTTTCTTACTCCGATTGCATTCACCCTTATTATTCCTTGTTGCGGCGTGCAACCCGATTCCACCAGACAATCACATTTCACCCTTATTCCTCCTCAACATATCACCTTTATTCCTCCTGTTGCGGCGTGTAACCCGACCCACCGGACAATCACAGTTCACCCTTATTCCTCCTCGACATATCACCCTTATTCTCCATATTAACGAGAACCAACATATAATGAATTGTATACATAATAAAAGGAGCATGAAGAATCATAATTCACATTTTCAAGTAACATGGTGACATGGTAACACATAGAACAAGTTGGGAATAGAAACCTTTCAACATAGCACATTAAGCGATCAATTCCATATGATCAAGTAAGGGACTCATACCAAGTATTCAACACCAATGATTCGATTCTAAGAAGAATGGATTCAGCCATGCATACCTCAAAGAGCTTTTAGGCAAATTCCACATTCTAGAATTTATCTTAAACAGTTGAGTCGAGGCTCGTCTCGTAATCCATTTCATATATGTATATTTTCCTTAGGCACAATCATGTGTGTGTGTGTGTATATATATGTATATTACCCACACTCCATATCCCCCAGTTCTTTTAATTCATTTTCAAGTATCTTTATAGTCTATCATAGGCTAAACACACTCAATCAAGGCATTTAGTACACATATGGGCATCTAGGAGTAATAAATTCATCGAGTTTTCCTCACCCAAATGGTTATGCTAGTCTTCATTTAAATTACGACTCAGAGTCTTAATAATGAATCCATACATTAAACGTCTATATTTTGATATAAGGCTCATTCGAAATAATCAAGCTTTATGAGTTCATACTGGATGACCAGGAGGGTAGGAATTAGAAATTTTGAGCCGATTATACTTAAACTTACGAAAAACATTATGGAATTCCATTTTGAGAGATAAAGTTTAGCCAACATACCTGGTTGAGCTTTCCCTAAGTTACTACAATGCACCAACATCTTTAGCAATACTAATCTATAAGGAGAAAACGAGAATCGATTAATAACTAGAAAGATTACCCATGGTGTAACTCTTTTATGAATTTCATCAAACACCTAACATGTGAAGTAGATTACAAGGTCTAGAAATGGAAATTCCTTCTTCCCTAAACCAATTTTAACAAGAACTACCCAAATTAGTTCTTTAATATCACATACTACAACTTAGTTCCACATGCATGTCATATTTCTAATCCCAAAATATATCTTTGAACTCATAATCTCTTATATGAAATCTTGGAAGTAGGACTTACCCGGATGGAGGATAATCTAGTGGTTATCTTCCTTGATTCTTGAAGACTTGAGCAAGATTTGGGTGATTGTGAAGATAGGCTCCATCTTTATCTCTATATATTTCTCTCAACTCTCTCTAAATTCAGTAGAAAAATGACCCCAAAGCCTATTTATGAAAATGGGGTCGGGTTATGAAAATAGGAAAAATAAGCCTCCGAAATCAGGTCTGCGGTCGCATAATGGACCGCAAAACAGGAATGTGGGTCGTAAAATGTGTCGCGAAATTGGTGCCAAAAACTGGGCTACACTGGTCCATTTTGCAACCATTTTTGCGGTCGCAGATCAATTATGCGAACTGCATAATGATTTTGCGATCGCAGAATTGCCACGGGATCGCACTTTTCTAGTCTTTGGTAATTTGATCATAACTTTGTGTAGGAATGTCCAAATGACGAACGGTTTGAATCGTTAGAAATTAGACTCGAAGTCATTTCATTTGATAGGTTGTTCATCACATGAAACCATATATATGTTTATATATGATCATTCAAAGTATTGACTTGTGCGAACTCATTTGGAATTTTAGCCTATTATGAAATTTTCTAATTTGACTTAGACTTAGGCCTTTCCTTGGACCCCACATTACTTATTGTATGACTTATACACTTATTTACTATATCCAATTCATTTACATCATATTTATAGCACATAAAATATTATAATTAGCCTACCTGGCACCCCGAAATCCTAAGTTACTTAGTAAAATTTTCCGGGGCCTTACATTCTCCCCCGCTTAGGATCATTCATCCTCGAATGAGAGATAGAGTCCGCCCCAAACACCTTAACATAACATATCTCTTTTCTAACCTACCTCAAGTCCCTAAATGTTTACCAACCCCCAAAGTTTTCAGAAATTTCGGCAGCATCTCCTTTGTAATTAGGCCTATCCACCTGCCAGAGAACCACCAAAATCATCCTAACAACTCATCCACAACTTGACAAAGCATCACAATGTATATATCCATAACACTAATCTCAACATTACAAGCACTACACTATCATAATGATACCCGAACATGGACTGCACATCTTAAATCATAACACCTATAAGGTACCTTTCAAATCAAAACTAATTGTTATACAATAAAGCGAAAATGTTTTATTTCCATGACACTTTCGGCCTTCAAGGCGGCCTCCTCGACTTACAGGCTTTGCCATAACACATTCACGGAAACAATCCCAACCCCGAAACTTATCTAACAAGGATGACACTGTCACGACCTGAAATCCCACCCTACAGGCCGTGAATGCGTTTAACGTTGAACCCGCTAGAAAGCCAACACATACAAGTAATCTAACAGTTACAACTTAATTTTAGCAGAATTTACGAAAAATAATACTCAAACTTTAACAGTGGAAGTAGATAAATATCTCAAAATGTTAAGTGCAATATTTAGTACAAACGTCTCGTAAAGCCCCAAAACCGGGAGTCACAGCTCTAGAGAATACTAAATACAAGGTGTGAAAGAAGATACATAATTGTCTTTGAAACTAGAGAAAAGATAAGACAACATATAATCCGAGAAGGGAAGAGACACCAAGGCCCACGAACGCCAGCGGGTATACCTTGAAGCTCTGTGTGGAATGAAGGTGACTCCCTCAACGCTGTCCACTGGGTCCGGGTACGGGATCTGCACAACATCAAGAAGTGTAGTGTAGCATCAGTACAACCGACCCCATGTACTGAGTAAGTGCCGAGCCTAACCTCGGCCGAAGTAGTGACGAGGCTAGACTTGACAATAACGATAACCTGTCCTATTCTACAGCAGGTAACAAAGACAAGACAAGGCAAGAAATAAGCAGACAAGTAAAGGATACGGGAGCAGTAAAGGGGGGACAAGTGAGATGAAGCAATTAAATTGAAATATAGGAGTAAACAAGAGAGGCTTTAACACAGTTGCTAATGAAATAAATATAAATGCCAGAAATGCAATAATGGCACGGCATCACCCTTCGTGCTTTTACTCTCGTCCTTACTATGCAAAATATGATGTAATCAATGTGAATCATGGCACGGCATTAACCTTCGTGATTTCAATCAATGTAGATCATGGCACGGCATCACCCTTCGTGCTTTTACTCTCTTCCTCACAATGCAATGTAAAATGTAAAGCAGTATAAATCATGGCACGACATTAACCTTCGTGCTTATAATCAATGTGAATTATGGTACGACATCACCCTTTGTGCTTTACTTTCTCTCTCTCACTATGCAATGTAATCAAATATCATGGCACATCATCACCCCTCATGCTTTACACTCTTCCTCACCAAACAATGATAGATATAATGGTAAGGAATACAACATAGTGGACATACAGTTCAATATCACCCGGCAAGGGGAAAACATCAATCAATTTCACAACAGGTGCCCGACAAGGGTCTCAGCTATAACCAATCATTTCAAATTTATCCTTAACAGTTGGGTTTTCAATCAAACCAATATATCATAGGTTCATCAACCAAGATTTACAACAATAACGGCTTCCAAGTAGAGACAAGTTCATAATATAACGAACATGGAAGTAATAAAAAGATTTTTATCAAAATTAGACTCACGGGCATGCTTGACACACAATGCATAGGTACACGTCACCTTACCTATGCATTGAACATGATAAACACTTAGCACGTAGCATACAATACCTATTCCCTCACCAAAATTAGGCAAGACACTTACCTCGGGTCCAAAATACAACAATCAACCCTCTAACACCACCTTTCCTTTTGAATTCAACTCCGGAACAACAATATCTAGGCATAATTAACTTAAGTAAATCAATAAAGACTCAATAATTCCAACTCATAGTCTAGTTACCCATTTCCAAGCATTCTTTCAAAAATACCAAAATTCGACCCCGGGCCCACTTGGTCCAACCACGAGGCTCGGACCAAAACCCGATCACCCATACCCCCACGAGTTAGAATATATAATTTGTTTTGAAATCCGACCTCAAATTGGGCTGAATTACCCAAAATTCCCAAAAACCTAACTCTACCCAAAACCCCTAATTTCTACTTTGATTTTATGATTTAAGACCTAGATTCTAGTGATCGATGGAGAAAAATGAAAGAAAATTGAGTTAGAATCACTTACCCAAGTAGTTATGGAAGAAGAATGGCTCGGAGGTCGTCAATGGGGTTTGGAGAAGAAAGGGAAGGTGAAAAAAGTGAAGAATCCCGTTTAGTATTCTGTTTTGGAGCTTTTAAAATAGTTGGAGAAATTATACCTGTGCGGTCGCGGAAGGAGGAATGCGATCGCACAATGTATGGGACTTTAAGCTTCGCGATCGCAGAAGCATGAGCGCGATCGCACAAGTCTTATGCTACCCATCCCCCAGGCCTATGCTAACCCTGTGCGGTCGCACACCACACCCCGCGTCCGCACAGGAACTCCCCAAGACCCCTCCGCGATCGCAACCTGAGTGGTGCGATAGGACTGACCATTTTGACCCCTGACCCCAGACCCCACCATTACTTTGTGAGATCGCATGGACTCTAGCGCGATCGCACTGAAGGAAACATCAGACACCAGAAACCAGTCAAAACACCAGATTTTTTACTCTTTAACTCACCCCGTTAGCTACCCGAAACTCACCCGAGCCCTCGGGTCTCAAAACAAAAGCACACACGACTCCCAAAACATCCTGCAGACTTATTCAAGCATTTAAATCACCAAGATATCATCAAAATCATCGAATTAAACCTCAAAACTGTTATAATTTTCTTAAAACTTCATAAAGCTTAATTTTTCCAATTTTTATCCGAAACACGTCATTTCAAGTCCGTTTTACACCAAATTTCACAGATAAGCCACATAACATATATTAAACCTGTTCCGGGATCCGGAACCATAATACGGGCCCAGTAACACGATTTTCACATCAAAGTTCATTTTCAAAAACCTTTATTATTTTCATAAAATAATTTTCTTTAAAAATTCATTTTTCGGGCTTGGGACCTCGGAATTCGATTCTGGGCATACGCCCAAGTCCCATATTTTCCTACAGACCCTCCGGGACCGTCAAATCACGGGTCCGTTTACCAGAAATGTTGACCAAAGTCAACTTTATTCATTTAATTATTATAAAAATTCTATTTTCATCAAATTTTTACATAGAAGCTTCCCGGCTACACGTCCGGGCTGCGCACGCATATTGAGGTGAGATTAACAGAGGCTTTCGGAGCCTCGGGACACAAATTTAGCTAATTTTACTTAGGATGACCTTTTGGGTCATCACAATGTCCACCTCTAAAACAAACGTTCGTCCTCGAACGGACATAGAAAAGTACCTGAGTCTGAGAAAAGATGGGGATAACGACTCCTCATATCGGACTCGGACTCCCAAGTAGCTGCCTCGACAGGCTGACCTCTTCACTGAACACGAACGAAAGGATAACTTTTCGACCTCAACTGACGAACCTGCCTATCTAATATAGCTACCGGCTCCTCCTCATAAGTCAAATCCTTATCCAAATGGACACCGTTGAAGTCAAGAACATGAGAAGGATCTGCAATGTACCTCCAGAGCATAGATACGTGAAACACTGGATACACGGCTGATAAATGCGGTGGCAAGGCAAGTCTGTAGGCCACCTCTCCTACCTTGTCCAAAATCTCAAATGGACCAATATACCTAGGGCTCAACTTGCCCTTCTTTCCGAATCTCATCACGCCCTTCATAGGCGACACTCGAAGGAACACCTGGTCTCCTACCATGAAAGCCAAATCTCGAACTCTACGATCTGCATAACTCTTTTGTCTGGACTGAGCTGTACGAAGTCTATCCTGAATAATTTTCACCTTGTCCAAGGCATCCTGTACTAACTCGGAACCCAACAATCTAGCCTCTCCGGGATCGAACCATCCAACTGGAGACCGACACCACCTACCATACAACGCCTCATAAGGAGCCATCTGGATGCTCGACTGATAACTGTTGTTGTAGGCAAACTCTGCTAAGGGCAAGAACTGGTCCCATGAACCACCAAAATCAATAACACATGCCCGCAACATATCCTCCAAAATATGAATAGTACGCTCGGACTGTCCGTCCGTTTGAGGATGTAATGTTGTGCTCAACTCAATCTGTGTGCCCAACTCTCGCTGGAATACTCTCCAGAAATGGGAGGTAAACTGACTACCTCGGTCTGATATAATAAATAAGGGCACGCCATGCAATCTGACAATCTCTCTCATGTAGATCTTTGCCAACTTATCTGCTGAAGATGAAACCGCCACCGGGATGAAATGTGCTGACTTGGTCAGCCTATCCACCACAACCCATACTGCATCAACCATCCTCTGAGTCCGTGGAAGTCCAACTACAAAATCCATCGTGATACGCTCCCACTTCCACTCGGGAAGCTGAATCTGCTGCATCAAACCACCGGGTCTCTAGTGCTCATACTTAACCTGCTGACAATTCAAGACCGAGCTATATAAGCCACAATATCCTTCTTCATTCTACGCCACCAATAATGTTGCCGCAAGTCCTGGTACATCTTCGTGGCGCCCGGATGAATGGAATACCGGGAACTATGGGCCTCCTGCAATATCAAGTCATGAATGCCATCAACATCGGGTACACAAATACGACCCTGCAATCTCAAAACTCCCTCAGCATCGACTGTGACCTTGGCACCTCCGTGCCGAACCATATCTCTAAGAGTGCATAAGTAATGATCATCATACTGCCTGGCCCGAATACGATCATACAAGGAAGAACGGGCTACGGTATGGGCCAACACACTGCCAGTCACAGAAACCTCTAATCTCATAAATCGGTAGGCTAAGGCCTGAACATCCAACGCAAGAGGTCGCTCCCCGACTGATCAATAAGCTAGACTGCCCATGCTGGCTGACTTCTAGCTCAAAGCATCGGCCACCACATTGGCCTTCCCCGGATGATAAAGAATGGTCATATCATAATCCTTCAGCAACTCTAACCATCTCCTCGTCCTCATATTCAACTCGTTCTATCTGAATAGATACTGCAAGCTCTTATGGTCCGTGAACACCTCACATGGCACTCCGTATAGATAGTGCCTCCAAATCTTTAAAGCGTGAACAATAGCTACAAGCTCCAAATCATGGACTGGATAGTTCTTCTCATGAATCTTCAACTGACGAGAAGCATAGGCTATAACCTTCCCATCCTGCATCAACATTGCACCAAGCCCAACCCGCGAAGCATCACAATACACGGTATAAGGCCCTGTACCTGTGGGAAACACTAACACTGGTGTCGTGGTCGAGGCTGTCTTGAGCTTCTGAAAGCTCGCCTCACACTCATACGACCACCTGAATTGAGAACTCTTCTGAGTCAACTTGGTCATCGGGGCTGCGATAGATGAAAAGCCCTCCACAAATCGGCGATAATACCCAGCTAATCCCAAGAAACTCCGAATCTCAGTAGCTGAAGTGGGCCTAGGCCAATCTCTAACTACTGAAATCTTCTTGGGATCCACCTGAATACCCTCTGATGAAACCACATGGCCTAGAAATGTAACTGAACCCAGCCAAAACTCACACTTGGAGAATTTGGCGTACAACTGATTATCCCTCAGAGTCTGGAAGACGACTCTAAGGTGCTGCTCATGCTCCTCTCGGCTGCGAGAGTATATCAAAATATCATCAATGAAAATAATAACGAACGAGTCCAAATAAGGCCTGAATACCCGATACATTAACTCCATGAATGCCGCGGGGGCATTAGTCAACCCAAAAGACATCACCAAAAACTCATAGTGACCATAACGAGTGCGAAAAGTTGTCTTAGGGACATCAGAAGCTCTAATCCTCAGCTGATGATAACCAAATCTCAAGTCTATCTTGGAGAATACCGTAGCACCCTGAAGCTGGTCAAAGAGATCATCAATCCTCGGCAAAAGGATACTTGTTCTTAATAGTAACTTTATTCAGCTGTTGGTAATCAATACACATCCTCATCGAGCCATCCTTTTTCTTGACAAACAATACTGGAGCACCCCAAGGAGAAACACTAGGCCCGATGAAGCCTTTATCCAACAGATCCTGTAATTGTTCCTTTAATTCCTTCAACTCTGGCGGGGCCATACGATACGACGGAGTGGAAATGGGTTGAGTGCCTCAGCTACCTCAATACAAAAGTCAATATCCCTGTCGGGTGGCATACCCGGCAGATCAGCAGGGAATACCTCTGGAAACTCACGAACCACGGGCACAGACTCTATAGAAGGAACCTCAACACTAGAATCACGAACATAGGCCAGATAGGCCAAACAACCCTTCTCGACCATGCACCGAGCCTTCATATAAGAAACAATACTACCAGAAGAATGAATAGGAGCTCCCTTCCACTCCAAACGAGGTACCCCTGACAAGGCCAGGGTCACTGTCTTGGCATGACAGTCCAGAATATCATAATAGGGGGATAACCGATCCATCCTCAATATAACATCATAGTCAACCATATCAAGAAGCAAAAGGTCGACCTGATCTCCAGACCACCAATAACTACTAAACAGGCACGGTAGACTCGATCTACCACTATAGAATCACCCACCGGTGTAGATACATGCACAACAATACTCAATGAATCACGGGGCATACTCAAATAAGGGGCAAAACATGAAGACACATAGGAGAATGTAGAACCCAGATCAAATAACACTGAGGCCTCTCGGCTGCAAACTGAAACCGTACCTGTAATAACTGCATCAGAAGCCTCAGCATCAGGACGAGCAGGGAAAGCATAACACCGGGGCTGAGCCCCTCCAACCTGTGCATCTCTGGGTCTACCTGCTACGGGCTGACCTCTACCTCTCATGGCCTGCCCTCCACCTCTGTGAGTCTGACCTCCACCTCTAGCACCACGACCACCACCCCTAGCTGGCTGAGGGGGTAAGGGTGCACCTGCTGCGGGAACCAAGGCACGGGAACCCTGATACTGGGGTCCACTCGAAGCTCGGGGGCAATATCTCGAAATATGCCCCGGGCTACCACAACTATAACAAGATCTCTGTTGTTGTGGTTGATGACTTGAAAACTGGCCCTGACGACCCTGATAACCACCCTGGTAACTCTGAAGTGGCTGTGCACTGATAGATGTTGGTGGTGCACTAACAGGAGCTGGCGGTGCACGGGGAGATACCTGAAGTGCTGAATGAAAAGGTCGGGGTGGATGACCCCTACTGAAAGAATCCCTGCCTCCAGATGAGGCTCCACTGAATCTACCAAAATTACGAGGCCTCTTGTCAGCCCCCTGACCACCTTCCTGTGACAAAATCATCTCAATCCTCCTGGCCACATCGGCCGCATCTTGGAACGAAATATCCGTACTCGACTCCCTGTCCATCTGGAGTCGTATAGGCTGGGCCAATCCCTCAATGAACCTCCAAACTCTCTCCCGATCAGTGGGGAGTATCATCAATGCATGCCTGGCTAGAGCGATGAACCTGGTCTCGTACTGAGTAACAGACATAGATCCCTGCTGGAGGCGCTCAAACTGCCTCCTAAGATCCTCTCGCTGAGTAATGGGAAGGAACTTCCCAAAAAATACCTCTATGAACTGAGCCCAAGTTAAAGGTGCAGACCCAGCTGGTCCGGCTAAGCAGTAGTCCCTCCACCAAGTCTTGGCTGCGCCAGATAGTCGAAAAATGGTGAAGTCAACTCCATTGGACGCCACTATGCCCATGTTCCGAAGAACCTCATGACAGCTGTCCAAGTAATCCTATGGATCCTCTGATGGTGCACCCGTAAAAGTGGTAGTGAATAACTTGGTGAACCGATCTAGTCTCCATAGAGCATCTGCTGACATAACTGCACCCTCGGCTGCCGGTGCCACAATACCCGGCTGAGCTACTCTAGATGTCTGAGGTGCTGGAGTCTGAAACTGAGAGGCAACCTGATCTGGGGTATGAATAACAGGAGTCTGGGTCCCTCTCCCAGCCTGAGAACCAGCTGGTGCAGTAGGAAGGAGACCGACTTGAGCCACACTCTCCATAAGCCCCACCAAGCGGACTAGAGCGTCCTGAAGCACTGGGGTAGCAATGAACCCCTCTGGAACCTGAGCTGGTCCGACAGGAACTGTCCGAGCAGGAACCTCACCGGCATAGTCTACCTATGGGTCCTCTACTGGAACTGCTGCTCTGGCTCTGCCTCGGCCTCGGCCCCTCGTAGGAGCTGCAATAGGAGGGTCGGGCTGCTGATCGATCGATGAAGAAGCACGCGTTCTCGCCATCTACGAGAGAGTAATTAGAGACTCAATTAGTATTTAGAATTCAATTGGCACGACAGAGAATGAAAGATGTGAAAATATTCCTAACTTTGCAGCCTCTGGGGATAAGTACAGACGTTTCCGTACCGATCCCTCAGACTCTACCAAGGTTGTTCGTGAGTTGTGAGACCTAAGCAACCTAGTGATCTGATACCAACTTGTCACGACCTGAAATCCCACTCTACAGGCCGTGACTGCGTCTAACGTTGAACCCGCTAGACAAGCCAACGCATACAAGTAATCTAACAGTTACAACTCAATTTTAGCAGAATTTACGAAAAATAATACTCAAACTTTAACAGCGGAAGTAGATCAATATCTCAAAATGTTAAGTGCAATATTTAGTACAAGCGTCTCGTAAAGCCCAAAAACCAGGAGTCACAGCTCACGAACTCTCTAGAGAATACTAAATACAAGGTCTGAAAGAAGATACATAATTGTCTTTGAAACTAGAGAAAAGATAAGACAACATATAATCCGAGAAGGGAAGAGATTTGGGTGATTGTGAAGATAGGCTCCATCTTTATCTCTCTATATTGCTCTCAGCTCTCTCTAAATTCAGTAGAAAAATGACCCCAAATGAAGCCCCAAAGCCTATTTATGAAAATGGGGTCGGGTTATGAAAATAGGAAAAATAAGCATCCGAAATCAGGTCTGCGGTCGCATAATGGACCACAAAACAGGAATGTGGGTCGTAAAATGCGTTGCGAAATGAGAGGTAGAGTCCGCCCCAAACACCTTAACATAACATATCTCTTTTCTAACCTACCTCAAGTCCCTAAATTTTTACTAACTCCCAAAGTTTTCAGAAATTTCGGCAGCATCTCCTTTGTAATTAGGCTTATCCACCTGCCAGAGAACCACCAAAACCATCCTAACAACTCATCCACAACTTGACAAAGCATCACAATGTATATATCCATAACACTAATCTCAACATTACAAGCACTACACTATCATAATGATACCCGAACATGGACTGCACATCTTAAATCATAACACCTATAAGGTACCTTTCAAATCAAAACTAATTGTTATACAATAAAGCGAAAATGTTTTCTTTCCAAGACACTTTCGGCCTTCAAGGCGGCCTCCTCGACTTATAGGCTTTGCCATAACACATTCACGGAAACAATCCCAACCCCGAAACTTATCTAACAAGGATGACACTGTCACGACCTGAAATCCCACCCTACAGGCCGTGAATGCGTCTAACGTTGAACGCGCTAGAAAGCCAACACATACAAGTAATCTAACAGTTACAACTCAATTTTAGCAGAATTTACGAAAAATAATACTCAAACTTTAACAGCGGAAGTAGATAAATATCTCAAAATGTTAAGTGCAATATTTAGTACAAACGTCTCGTAAAGCCCCAAAACCGGGAGTCACAGCTCTAGAGAATACTAAATACAAGGTGTGAAAGAAGATACATAATTGTCTTTGAAACTAGAGAAAAGATAAGACAACATATAATCCGAGAAGGGAAGAGACACCAAGGCCCACGAACGCCAGCGGGTATACCTTGAAGCTCTATGTGGACTGAAGGTGACTCCCTCAACGCTGTCCACTGGGTCCGGGTACGGGATCTGCACAACATCAAGAAGTGCAGTGTAGCATCAGTACAACCGACCCCATGTACTGAGTAAGTGCCGAGCCTAACCTCGGCCGAAGTAGTGACGAGGCTAGACTTGACAATAACGATAACCTGTCCTATTCTACAGCAGGTAACAAGGACAAGACAAGGCAAGAAGTAAGCAGACAAGTAAAGGATACGGGAGCAGTAAAGAGGGGGCCAAGTGAGATGAAGCAGTTAAATTGAAATATAGGAGTAAACAAGAGAGGCTTTAACACAGTTGCTAATGAAATAAATATA
>MDKH01158304.1:0-20821 GCA_005239495.1 Nicotiana undulata | reverse complement strand
TCATACCACTTGTATGATCATAAGTTTTTTAAAATTTATGATTTTAAACATGTCATAATATTTAATAAATTTCGTAGTCCTTTCTTGCATGTGCTTTATATGCTTTTTTTTCTTTTAACATTATTATTTGTCCTCGAAGGTTATATCATAAAAAAAGAAATAAGACTTTCAGTTTTGAAATCAAATTCTTTATTTTCCGTCTAGAGTATATAAAAATGTGTAGTGATTTACTATTTTGTGTAATTATTTGCAGGATTCCATTTTATGAGTGGAATTGCAGAGGCAAGAGGTTCAGGTTCAGCCCAAGGACCACCATCATGTAATTTTAATACAGACTGTCAACCATGGTGTACTTTTTGGCGAGCTGGCTCTGGAGCTTGTATTAGTAACTCGTGCAAATGCGTTATAATACCATGCTGTAGGAAGACAATATTCAAACACAACTCAAAAGAAAATAAACTAGCAAGAAGAAAAACAATACAATTTTAGTGGCTTTATATTGATAGATATATTTGCGCATTGTAATGAGATAGATTTCAACAACTCTTTCTAGTTTAATAATATTATAGTTTTAGAGAATTGTGATAGAAAAGCAATACAATTCTAGTTTATTAATATTATAGTTCTATGATGACTCTCTCTCTCATAGAACGCTCAAAGTGGAAAAAAAACAACTTAACCAATGTTTACACCTAACCAAATGAATGCATGGTAGCTAACATCACTTGCTTAACCATTATAAAATTGATAGATGTTATCATTTTAATTTGTAACTTTTAAGGTTAAATTGTTTGGTTTAATTTTAAAAAAATTGAATCATTAACTTCAACTAGAAATTGTAATTATCACGTACAATATGAATATAGCGGTGGACGTAGTATGAAAATTGGGTTAGCCTTTATTTGATTCTTAATCCAATCCACTACGAATATGGGGTAGCCTATCCGATATAATTAATCAACAGCCATGAACCTCATTCCAGGATACAACAGTTGTCACTGTCCCAAACTGTCTCGATCGTGATGGCGTCTATCGCAGTACTAGGGCAGTCAATTCTTTTATTTGTAGCATAAAAGACTCTTTTCATTAGTTCATTTACTAATCATATTTATCATAAATCTTTGTTTAAACATTTCCAAAATCAGCGGAAATAAATAAAACATAAAATCATTGTTCGATCTCGGAGTCACTAGTCATGAGCAACTAAAATACAAGTTTGATACTGTCTACTCAATACAAGATGAGTCTATTGAAAATAAATACTAAAAGATAGGGAGGAGGAAAACAAGGTTGTGGGCGCCATGCATCTACCTCGCTAACTCCGGGATACTTTGAAGAAGGAGATCAACACTCACTCGGATGCCCTGGCACTTAGATCTGCACAGAAGGTGCAGGGAGTAACGTGAGTATGCCGACTCAGTAAGTAACAATTATAATTAAAGACTGAGTGCAGTGACGAGCATCTAAAATCACATAAATCTCACAACATAAAAACTCAGTGAAAACGACAAGATCAAATCAGTATTTAAATCAGAGTATCTCGTAAAAAAAAAAACTCCAGTCCGATGAAAGTCATTTAAAATACTTTTTCCACAGTTACAATAGAGGCTCAATATAAAAGTAGAGTGAAAAATAGCGATTTCATAAACGAGCCCCTCGGGAAAAGTATCACTCATAAATAGCCACTCGGGCATACCACACCATCACTAATACCTCACAATCACTCGTCTCTCGGCACTCGCACTCGGTAGTTAGATGCGCTCACTGGGGGTGTGTACAGACTCCGGAGGGGCTCCTTCAGCCCAGGCGCTATATATCAAGCCAAATCATGGAATCAAATCACTCAGGCCCTCGACCTATCATATCCTCAAAAAACAGGCCCTCGACCTCACTCAGTCATAAACCTCACAAGTCACTCGGGCATTTCAGTAAAATAAGGGAACTCAACCCAAAACATCTTTCATACACTTAAAATAGAGTAGTGAAACCAAATTAAACAATAAATAGGTAAAATCATGACTGAGGATATGCTTTCAATCAAACAGTGTGAGGATAGTAGTAAAATACCTTGAGGGTCCAAACACTACGGCACAAAGCCCCAAACATGGCATTCAGCCAAAGATATAAGGATCATTTTTAAAATACAT
This sequence comes from Nicotiana undulata, assembly GCA_005239495.1. NCBI lineage: Eukaryota > Viridiplantae > Streptophyta > Magnoliopsida > Solanales > Solanaceae > Nicotiana > Nicotiana undulata. The sequence continues at coordinate 18,674 of MDKH01158304.1, read as the reverse complement.
AATGATTATACAGTTTTTATCAAAATATGCAACTCTACAGTTGCTGCATGACAGACCAAGTCACAATCCCTAACGGTGCACACCCACACACCCGTCACCTAGTATGTGTGTCACCTCTTTTAACGAAATAGTACGAAATTCCGGGGTATCATACCCTCATGTCCAGATTTACAATCGTTACTTGCCTTAATTCGGACGAAAATATTCCGCAATGCCCTTGTCGCTCGACTCTGTCACAAATTGCCCCGAATCTATACAAAATCAGTATCATATCATTAATACATGCTAACGGAACAAAGTCCACACAAAAATTATCAAATTGAACCAAAATTCTCGAAATTGGCCAAATCCGACCCCCGGGATCACATCTCGGAATCAGATAAAAATTACAAAACTAGAATCCTACCAAAATTCAACCTCGTTTGACCCCTCAATCACCCAAATTAAACTCGCCAATTCCAAGCCCTAATTCCCCAATTTGCACTGATAATTTCTACAAGTTCCATGCTTAATCAATTGAAATTCACCATATATTCGAGTTTTAGGTTCAAAAACATTACCTCAACGAGTTTCCCCTTGAATCCCTCATCAATATCCTCCAAAAGCCCCAAAAATCGAGTTGAAATTGTGAAGAGTGGCCAAAAATTCGCGAATGGTCCAATTTATACTTTCCGCCTAGCTTTTCTGCATCTGCGGTCCAAATACCGCATCTGCGGTCTCCGCTTCTGCGGAAAATATCTGCATCTGCAAAAATCACTTAAAGCCCATACACCGCACCTGCGGACTCTCAGGTGCGACCCCTCGTCCGCATCTGCGGCCAAACACCAGGCTCCCAAATTTTGCACCTGCGACAACACTCCGCACCTGCGGTGCTCGCACTTGCGGTTCCCAATCTGCAGGTGCGACTACACCAGAACAACAGCACCAGCTGCATTTTCCCAAGTTCAAACTCCCCGTTATTCATCTGAAATCAACCTAAGGCCCTCAGAACCTCAACCAATTGCACTAATATGTCACATATCCCTATACGAACTTAGTCGAACCTTCAAAACACCCAAACAACACCAAAACACCGAATTAACCCCGAATTCAAGCATAAGGATTTCTAAATAGTATCTTATTTTGGTTACATTTCTATAAGATTCCCTAGAAAGATCCAATAGCATTAAAAGCTATGTATGGGCATAAAATGAAGAATCAAAAAGAGATATTTTATTTTCCTTTTTCTCTTATTACTTTTACTTAGGGTTGTCAGATTTGGCACAAACCCAAATGACCCGCCTAATCCGCTCAAAGTTGGGCTGGTTGTTGACCCCCCTCATTTATTGAATTCAGTCCATCTTGACCCAATCTATCTCAACACTGCCTCTCTTTGCTCGAGAACATGAAGAGTTTTCGTGCAAAGAAAAGTGAATGCCATGGCTAATTCTTGCTCACATATCACTCCAATGGAAGTAGTTTTTGAAAAATGGTGACTGAACCTTGCTTCCGAGGTTTCCTACATATCTTTGGCTATAAAGGAATCAAGTCAGTGTAGTTTTGGGAAAATTTGGTAGCTGGGACTACCGGACACAAGATTTAAGACTGCTGTTGTTGTTGATGTTGTTGTTGCTGTCGTTGTTACTATTACTTGCTACTTACATCAAAAGGAAAAGAGAAGAGAACTACATATGTCTGCAAATTAAGAGTTACAAAATTCCTATCTATGTGTCTTCTGGAGTCAAATCTTGATTCTTGACCCGATCGCTTGTGTTGAACTTAGATTGGATCTTGATGCTCTTTGAAGAAAAGACTATGGCTCATTCTTGATTGCTTGATTTCCCGATCAAAATTTAGGAAATTGAAATTTGAGAAGTTGGATTGCTGACACATTATCAATGCTAACTCCAACTATCTTGTGATCGAAAGACTTCTTTCTTCTGATGAGAAACTAAAACCGCAAGATTTAACCGTCACCTGTGCTCTATGGCTGGGCCTGAAAAGCCATCAAAGACGAACAAAACAAACTTTCTGCCCCAGTTTGGACTAGGAAAATTTTGTGAGTTATCAGAGAAATCTATAAACTATCTAATTTATTGAAAGGCATACAGAAACAGTAGTATAAACAAACTAAAATAGATAAAATTTGTAACAAGGGATTGCGTACCTTACGTTACCAAAAGGATTGGTAACCAGGGGTTGGTACCTTGTATTACTGAAAGGGAAAGCAACCAGGGGTTGGCACCCTGTGTCACTAGGAAGGAAAGTAACCAGGGGTTGGTACCCTGTATTATTGGAAAGGAATGTAACCAGGGTTTGGCACCCTGTATCACCGAGAATGAATGTAACCAGGGGTTAGTACCCTGTATTACTGGAAGGAAATGTAACCAGGGGTTGTCACCCTTTATTACTGAAAAGAAAGTAACCAGGGGTTGGTACCCTGTATTACTGGAGAGCAATGTAACCAGGGGTTGGCACCCTGTATTACTGTAAAGGAAAGTAACCAGGGGTTGGTACCCTGTATTACTAGGAAGAAAATGTAATCAGGGGTTGGTACCCTGTATTACTAGGAAGAAAGAAAAAAAAAAGAAAAAAAATATAATCAGGGGTTGGTACCCTGTATTACTAATAAAGTGTTGAATTCCTCTAGGCGAAATGGTTCTACCCGAGTTAAGCTACGTAAAACATCCCGAGCGAAGCGTACTTCTACCTGGAACTATGAGCTGGATCCCCCTAGGCGAAATGGTTCTACCTGGGTTAAGCTATGTAAAATACCCTGAGCAAAGAGTACTTCTACCCGAAACTATGATCTGGATCCCCCCAGGCGAAATGGTTCTACCCGAGTTAAGCTACGTAAAATATCCTGAGCGAAGAGTACTCCTACTCGGAACTATGAGTTGGATCCGCCTAGGCGAATAGTTCTACCTGGGTTAAGCTATGTAAAACGACATGAGCGAAGAGTAATTCTACCCGGAACTACGAGCTGGATCCCTCTAGGTGAAATGGTTCTACCCGAGTTAAGCTATGTAAAACACCCTGAGCGAATAATACTTCTACCCGGAACTATGAGCTGGATCCCCCTAGGAGAAAGGGTTCTACCTGAGTTAAGCTATGTAAAACGGCCTGAGCGAAGAGTACTTCTACCCGAAACTATGAGCTGGATCCCCCTAGGTGAAATGGTTCTACCTGAGTTAAGCTATGTAAAACGGCTTGAGCGAAGAGTACTTCTACCCGAAACTATGAGCTGGATCCCCCTAGACGAAACGGTTCTACCTGAGTTAAGCTTCGAAAATGGGAGGTATGGTCAGTAGGGATGCATGCTGAAAAATAAGAAAAAATGGAGATTTTAAGGAGCTTACGTTTGGTGACATTCATCCTTTGAGAATCGCCATTCTGCACTGCTTCGTTTCTGCTTTCAAACAAAGAAATAAAATAAAAAATTGTGAGTTTTCAAAGTGGTGGTTGGTTTGTGGCCTTGATGCCCCATTGTGGTTTGACTTCACGGCCACTCCGCTGTAGAAGAACCGATTCTATCAGCGTGGTACCGAGATGCTCGGCTGCTCTGTATCATTTCTGGAGACATTGATTTTCCAATGTTTCCCCCAACTGTTTCATACCCAAACGTCCTTGGTATTGCTACATTTGTCTCTGAGGCAATGAAATTCTTCTTTAAAATCAAACTTGGTTGTCTTGCACCCAGTATCAGTTTGTGTCCGTAGTTCTTATCAACTTTTCTCATGAGGCAAGTCTTGCTTAGGCAACCTTTTCAGTTTCTATGAGACACCTTCGTTTCCTTATCAAATGAGATCACAGATGGATCATGCCTTCGTCCATGCCATATATGCCCCGAATTGTGCTCGATATTTTGGGGAAATTGTAGCCAGTTTTGCATCCATTTGTTTGCTTTGCTTTTTATGCAAGATTAGACCGAAAGGGACTCAAAGAAAAATTACGGATAAAAATAGAAGAATAATTGAAGGTGAAAACAAACTGTGCATAAACGAAAGGCGTCCCTTTTAGGAAAAGGAATAGGGAGACTTATCTGGAAGTATGTGCCGACTTCAATGAATCATGACATGCATTTTGGACTAGACGCCTGATCTGTCGAGCTGTCTAATTCTCAAATTCCGTCGCAAATGTTCATCTTGAAACTGTCTTGGTTGTGCTCATGCCGGTGTATCGAAGACCCTCATTCGGCTAGTAGCGCCCTTTGCAGGTTTTCGCTAACTGACCTTTCTCATTTCTCTACTTACCGTCGTCTTATGGTGCCCATATGGGTTTTCACTAATAATACTCTCTCATTTCTCTGCTCACTATCGCCTTACAGTGCCCATACAAGTTTTAACTGATAAGACTCTCATTTGTTCTTCTTCCTTTCTTTTGTTTTCCTCTTCTTCTTTTTTATAACTAAAATATGACATGCGGAAGGTTTCCCAATGACCCTGGGATGGGGACTTCAAATATTCTCAAATACCGATCAGAAGTTCTTAACAGGGAGAAGGCGAAAAGAACCTTAAACTGAATCACAACTTTTGGAACCATTTCTACAGAAAAAACCGTAAAATAAAACAAACTTCTGCCCCAGTTTTGGAGTATTGGGAATATGGATTTTTTGTTGTGATGGGACCGAACCCAGGGTAAGGCTGCCTACGTATCCTTTCGGAATCAGGTCGGAAGTAGTTCAATAAACTAGTTTGCATTACCAGAGAACGGGTAAGGGCTTAAAATTATCCCAAGGGGAAGGTGTTAGGCACCCCTCAAGATCCAAAACTGTGGGTCCCAGCCAAGACGTTTTGTGAATTTGGACAAACAAACAAGTAAGGCTCAGATAAGAGGGGATTTCACACAAAAGCATAAATTTTATTAAAAAGGCTTTTGATAACATTACAAAATATTTAAGGAGATTATCCTAGGTTTAAAGTAATACGGATCACATCAATGCAATACCCGGTATGTCACTTACTCAAAGAGGCGGCTACACGTGGTATTAGCGCACCGGTCATCATATCCGTATTCTACCCTTCCCACACCGTAAAGGTTATTTAAAACGCATGTGTGTTGGTCACGAGTTCTTATTGAGTGCTATTACCCGTCCTGTCCTATAAGTCCTGGAGGGTATTTAGGACTACTACTCCTACAAGGTGAGTACTAGGCTGAACCCTTAGGTTTAAAGGGTAAAATTCTAAGCGATATACATAACAAGTAGGACTACATATAAGGAACACGTAAAGACAAATAAGGGCTCACAGATTCCTCCACAGGTAAACATGTAAGTAGCACGTCTCAAACACAACTAAAGTCCTAAAGAAAGGATTCAAAACAGAGGTTTGGAGTTAAAGAAAAACAGTAGGTTCCGACAGTTGTAGTAAAAGGATATGTTTTGATAACTTGGTAGGGAAAGCAGAAGGTTCAGTTAAGACTGAGTAATTCAAAAGGAGGATTGATTTTCAGAAATGCAGTAGCTTAGAGATAGCAATAGGATTTAGAAATACATAACGATTTAAAGTCTCGGGTAACAACATGGATTAAAATCATTAAAGCATGGTTTTTGAAATAATCTAGTGATTCAAAAGAAAAGTGACTTAAAAAGATACAGTACAGTAGCTTTAAAGAAATACAGAGCGAAGATTCAAAGTAGCATGATTTTGAGCAGAGTGAGGTAACTTTGAAACCCAGTAATTTAAAAACATAATGGAACATGAATCAGATAAAGTTTCAGTAAAGAGGAAATAAATGCATGATTCCCAGAACCAGTATTTGAAAACTGTAAAGTTTTAGAGTAAAGTATAATGAACTGCAAAGAGGTAAAGAACAGGAGTGAAAAAGTAGTAAGGTTTGAGATTTTCAAAGGAACTGATTGGTTCTAATACCAACGAGCAAACACAATTGGTTTGATTTTAATACGTATTAGGCCTAAAGGTTTCCTAGGCGTCGTATACATTGCCTAATTATTTTAAAGGGTGAACATGCATATTTTGATTCTAATTTTAAGAGGGATACATTTACAGAATTGTTTCAAACAGTTAACCATATTTTAGCGAGACTAAATTAACATGCTGATTAGGTGTTTCAACGACTACAACTCGAACAAGTATGAAGCCCTAGATAACAGGATATCTAATGCGCATAGGAATACCCCTAAAACATGGTTTCTAAATTATAATGATTATGAGAATGCAGTAGTAGCCTTATAACAATCTTATTACTTGTTATAGTTGTGAATTATGATCATGGTTTGCAAGATGAGTATAATAGAAATGCTGAAAGTAAAGAACCTAAAGCAGGATTTCTAATGCGTGAAATGCATGTCCTAGACAGGTTACCTATTGCATAGATAAGTAAATAAAAATCCTATAAGCATGTTTTCTACCCATTCCTAGACTAAGCATGCATAGCCCCCCATATTCACTATCCAACCCCAAACATTCGTTTACAAGTTATTACAAACCGGTAATAAATGAATTATAGTAATGAAAATGAAAATAAGAAGTTACTTCTATAGGGAGCCTTCAATCAGGCCCAATCTCCCAACCTTACTCCTTTCAATTTTCAAAACCTTAATATGGTCTGGGTGCGGCAAATCTCCCTAGGGCCCTCATTGGGTCCCTAGCCAATACCAGCACCCAAACAAATTGCCAAAAGTTAAGACAAGTGCAGTGTGGAATTACCAGCCTTGTGTGTCAGAGTTCAATGGGTACTTAGAGGTACCCAAAGCAGTGCTCACACGAAAGGGGTGGAATCTAAAGTCCTAAGAGTAGTGTGAAGTGCTAGAAGGAGAGGGAAAGTTTGTAGTTGAAGAAAAGAGTTTACAAAACCTGAGAGTGATTTTTGAAAGATTAACTTAAAAACAAACAGAAGTACTGATCAAAAGTGCAGCAGTATAGAGTTGCACACAAGGACAATGGGGTGAGGGGACAAATAGGTCACATAATGACACAAAGAGAGACATAGACTTAAGAAACTCATTTAAGCATAGTTACACAAATCAAGAAAGGTTCAAGGGACCAGGGAATGGCTAGGTATAGACATGATGGTAGACAGTAACGGAATACAGTTGTAATAGGTGAGATTAAGAGCAAATAACAGTCATAAAGGCATGCAAGTCATAAGTAGGGTAAGTACTAACAGATAAAAGGTTCAGGGAATCAGGGCGCACATGATACTGAATAAGAAAGGGAAATAGCCTAACAGAGGCATACAGGAATAGGCGAGGCCTATGACATGTATTGATTCAAACCTAAACATGCAAAGAGATAAGCATGACAAGTAACAGGTAAACAATGAGTTAATTACATGTTGAACAGTAGAAACATAGGTAGAAAACGATTAGGAATATGACAAACTGAAATATAAATAAACACATTGGTTTGGAGCTTTGGAAAAAGTTAGAACATACCAGATGAGAAAAGAGCACAGCAGAATGCAAGAGCAAAAACTGAGCACAATAGCAGCCTTGGCTTACAGCCGGCTAATAATAGACAAGAGCAGAGAACATTAGTAGAGCAAAGAGAGAAGAGAGAGAGAGCGCAAGAGAGAGTAGTATTGATAATATTGACTGATGTGTTCGTGATATACAATGTATCAGTGACTTATGCAAAAGAGAAGGGAGGTATTTATAGTTTAAAAAAGGCATAAGAATAAGGTAACAAAGTACTAGTTTAGCACAGTTATGGAAGTAAACATCAATTAGGTTCAAATTAATGTTAAGACTTCCTTCAATTAAGGAGTCATGCACAAACGGTAATAAGTAGTGCCAAACAAGGAAATAAATCGCACAAGAACTGATTTAACATACATCATAGGTATATAACATGTAATTGGGGCCAAGTTCATAATGCCCTAATTAAGGAAAGTATCTGAAGAATATCACAACACCGAAAATAGTACAGAGTACAACTCAAGTCTGAAAATTAGTCAAGAGGATATCGATTGAGATTCCAATCACAAGGAATTGATACCAAATCAAGGGAAAGTATTGCACAAATAAGGAAACAATTCAAAATCAGTAAAGAGTTATAAGGAACATACACAAAATCACAGTTTTTAAGGCAAGTATCATAGATTAAAGAGAACACGTAAAATCAGTATAAATCACCATGTAAACAATCAATAGGACGAATAATCAAGCTCATTAAACGGTAAATAACCCATATTGGACAATATTAGAGAAACCCTAAGCAAGGAATCACAGAATAGTAGGGGACTGAAACCCTAACAACAAAAAATTAAAGCGAGAAGCATAGAACTTAGAGAAAAGATCCAGAAGAACTCACAGACAGGCAAACATGGCAAATAATACGAATATAAATCCTAAAATTAGGGTTTTATCAGAATAATGAGACTTAAGCAAAAAATATTTGAAAATCAGACTGGGACTCATAGATTAGTGCTCAAATCAGAAGATAAAGCATTTTCAAAAGGGTTAAGAAACCCTAGTTTCAAAAGGAGACAAAACGTTTAAAACTTGAAGAATCGTAAAGATCGAGTTGAATAGTTCAAAACATAAAAAAAAGTGAGTCGAAATCTTTAAAAATATAGAGATTTAGGAGGTTTAGGTCGAGATTAGGGTTTCATAAGAAACCAGAGAAAAGTAAGAGAACCTAGCTGTGAAACTCAGGAATAGCGGTGGCTATGGCACCAACGAGTCCAACCCCTGTCGGAGAAAGGCCGGAAACAACTCAAGCAGGAGCTTGAGCGGCTGTCTGGAATGGTGAAAACCCATGAAGGTCTCAGATATGAAGCAACCGGAGAGATAAGGCGTCAAGGCGGCTGGTGGTCAAAAGGGGGGAAGTTGGAGGTGGCCGGAGAGAGGCTGAGGGCCATCGGAGAAGAAGACGAACAAGAAGGTTCTAGAGAGAAGGAGGAGAGGAAGAGACGAGAAGAGAGAGAGTGACGTCTCGAAGAATTGAAGAGTCTGGGGGAGGGGGTTATTTGGTTTAATTAAGGAAGGTGTGATCTGAGCCGTTGATCAAAATTGATCAACGGTTCAGATCAAATCCAGGTTGGGCCGGGTAAAAATTGATTTGGGCTGGGTAGTTTTAGGAGATCTGATGGGTTGAGTAATTGGGTTTGAAATGTGGCTAATATTTAAATAAAAATTAGCTAGATGTTAAATACCCAATAAAAATAGGTAATTAATTAATTAAAATATCTAATAATTATGAAAAGATAAAATTAAGTTTAAATAGGTAAAATTGCAGTAATTAGCTGATATTGAGTGTAAAAATACATAAATTTCGAATTAAAATAGTACAAAATGTCCAATTAGGCCATAATTGCAAAATTATTGCAATTGCAATTAAATAAGACCCAACTGGCCCTTTTACGAAATAATTGGATTTTAATAGATAGAAAATGATTTTAAATAACATACTGAGCTAGGAAATATTTTGAAATTATTTAGAGCATAATTTATGGATTATTTCAATATGAAATATTAAATAAACAGGGAAATAATTAAATAAAAATAGGGAAAAATTCTCATTATTGCCAAGAGTAATTTTGAAAGCTTATATGCAAGTTTGAAAATAATTTGAGGAAAAATTGGGTATCAACAGCTACCCCTCTTTACCCGGGAAGGATGAAAGAGTTGTCGGGTAAAGATATGATGGCCAATTTTGACCGAGATGAAACTGTGGGATAGAATTTGGCCGCACCCTGGCTTCTGAGCTGCCTACATATCCCTGGGTTTACAGGAATCAGGCCGTATGTAGTTCCGGAATCATCGGCAAAATATATCGGTGATGTTTCACAAGAACGGACGCAAGGTGCGAGGTAGGGTAAAAGTAGGAAGGTCTTACGGGGTTGTATCAGAGAACTGGAGCGGTCTGCTCCTGCCTGGTTGGTTGTTCCGGCCAGGTTACTTGCAAATACAGAACATACTTATATTGTGCATAATATAAACATGATGCAAGTTCCCGTTGGACTATGAATGCTGTCTTCGGACATTTTAGGATGATGTTCTTAGACCATGATGTCTTGGGCCATGAATCGCTTGGTGCGGGATTCGCAGGCTATGAAATGATATTCTCGGGCCATGAGGACGGTGCCTCTGAACCATGATTCCTTTGAATAATGATGTGCAGATTGAAATAAAGAGATCCTCAGGCAATGAAATGATGTTCTCGGGCCATGGAGATGGTGCCTCTGAATGATGACGCCTTTGGACAAGTTGGCGATATTTCAGCCGACGAAGAATGCAGTAGTATGATGTTGACAAGACAGAGCTTAGTCTTGCGATTTGCGAAAGGAAAGAGCGGCAGAGCTTAGCCCGAGAGAAAGCGTAAGTAAATAATCTCGCGAAAGGTGATTGCTTTGAAAGGGTAAATAGGAACTTTGTGTAATGAAGTAAAATGCGGAGAGAGGTAGCGTAGAACCTCGGAAGGCATAATGGTAGCCTTATGCGGTGCAGGAATAAAGTGCAGGAGAGTTAGCGTAGAACCTCAGAAGGCAGAATGATAGCCTTATGCAGTGTACAATGCAGATGGAGGTAGAGCTTAACCTCGAAAGGCAGAATGGCAGCCTTATGCAAAGATGCGAATGCATGGGAGGTAGAGCTTAACCTCGAAAGGCAGAATGGTAGCCTTATGCAAAGATGTGAATGCAGGGGAGGTAGAGCTTAACCTCGGAAGGCAGAATAGTAGCCTTATGCAATGCGAGAAAATAAAATGACAGTAAGAGTTGTTAGCTGATGATAAATTTCGGCGATATGATTTTTGTGAATGAAGCGTTGTTCGCGATAATAGTAAGCGTCGACATGTGCGACGAGTTCGAGAGCATATCCTTGAGAAGTATGCGTCTTGCGGGGATAATAAGATGTTTTGGGCTTTCGCCGTATTTGTGCCTCCATCCAAAGAAAAATCGTGAGTTCTGTAAAGGGGAGGTTTAGTTCGTATCCCCGCTGGCTCGACTCGGCCTATCTGCTTAATAATGATAACTTTGTTGTACCATGGGTGTAGCGTTTCTAAACAAGCTGTTTTGGGAAGTAAATATGCATAGTTTTATAAAATATAACATACAATTTAAAACAAATTTCATTGGATGAACCGACGACCATGACGCGGTTCAAGACATTGCAGCCTCTCTTGCTACGGAATTTTGAGGGTCCTCCTCAAAATTCTGCCCCAGTTTGATAGGTGAATGCGTCTGGCTGCTGCTTGTGCGGCGACCGGCTGAACTTGCTTCGTAATTTTGAGGTCCCTCCTCAAAAAATTTCCCCAGTTTCCATTCGTGGGGGAAATGAAATTTTTATTAAAATGTGACCGAACCCATAGGGCTGCCTACGTATCCCCTCTTAAACGGGAATCAGTTCAGGCATAGTTCAATTTGCAACATTGATAGAAACATAATAATTACACATTGTAGCGCTTGACTGCATCTGAGTTGATTGGTTTAGGCCTAATTTCTCCATCCATTTCTGCAAGTATGAGTGCTCCTCCTGTTATTACTCGGTGAACCACATACGGGCCTTGCCAATTGGGAGAGAATTTCCCCTTGGCTTCATCTTGATGAGGAAAGATTTTCTTTAACACCAGCTGCCCCGGTGTGAATCATCTCGGCCTGACTTTCTTGTTGAAGGCTCTGGTCATTCTATTCTCATATAGCTGACCATGACAAACTGTGTTCATTCTCTTTCCGTCTATGAGGGCCAATTGCTCATAACGGCTTCTTACCCATTTTACGTTGCTCAGCTCAGCTTCTTGTATGATTTTCAGAGATGGAATTTCAACTTCAGCAGGAATGACGGCTTCTGTACCGTATACCAACATGTAAGGAGTTTCCCCAGTTGATGTGCGAATTGTGGTGCGGTATCCCAGTAGGGAGAATGACAGCTTCTCGTGCCACTGCTTGTGCTTCTCTATCATCTTTCTCAATATCTTCTTGATGTTCTTGTTGGCAGCCTCAACGACTCCATTCATCTGCGGTCTATATGTTGTGGAGTTCTTGTGCTTGATCTTGAAGGTCTCACACATTGCTTTCATCAAATCACTGTTTAGGTTGGAACCATTGTCGGTGATGATCGACTCTGGAACTCCGAACCGACAAACAATGCGGTCGCGGACCAAGTCGGCCATGACCTTCTTAGTAACTGCTTTGTAAGATGCTGCTTCGACCCATTTGGTGAAATAGTCAATGGAAACCAAAATGAACGTGTGTCCATTGGAGGCTGCAGGCTCGATTGGTCCAATAACATCCATTCCCCAAGCGGCGAACGGCCAGGGTGAACTTGTTGCATTAAGCTCACTGGGAGGTACCTTTATCATATCCCATGTATCTGACAGCGGTGGCATTTCCGGACATACTGGATGCAATTTGTTTCCATGGTCATCCAGAAATAACCAGCCCAAAGTATCTTCTTTGCTAGGATGAACCCATTCATATGAGGACCGCATGTGCCAGCATGTATTTCCTCCAACAATTTTGTTGCTTCCTTTGCCTCGACACATCTTAGCAAGCCCAAATCAGGAGTCCTCCTGTACAGGATTCCTCCGTTGTGAAGGAAATTGTTTGACAACCTTCGAAGTGTGCATTTCTGAGTAGCGTTTGCGAGCTCTGGATATTCTCCCTTCGCCAAATACTCCTCGATATCATGAAACCAAGGCTTTCCATCGCTTCTTCTTCAACATGGGCGTAGTAGGCTGGCTGATCGTGGATCTTTACCGGGATGGGATCGATGAAATTCTTGTCTGGATTATGGATCATAGATGACAAGGTAGACAATGCATCAGCGAACTCATTTTGGATTCTGGGGACGTGCCGGAATTCAGTCTTTGTGAACCTCTTTCTCAATTCTTGTACACGATGTAGATATGGCAATATCTTAGAATTTTTGGTTGCCCATTCTCCTTGTACTTGGTGTATAAATAGGTCTGAATCACCAATCACTAATAACTCTTGAATGTTCATATCAATGGCCAAGTTGAGCCCCAAGATGCAGGCCTCATATTCAGCCATGTTGTTGGTGCAGGGGAACCTGAGTTTGATGGATATCGGATAGTGCTAACCGGTTTCTGATATTAAGACTGCTCCAATACCTACGCCTTTGAAGTTTGCGGCCCCATCAAATAACATCCTCCCCTACGAATGATACTTCTTCATCGGGAAAATACGTTTTCAATGGTTCGTATTCTCCGTCCACAGGATCTTCAGCAAGATGATCTGCTAGTGCTTGTCCCTTGACCGCCTTGTGAGTCACGTAAATAATGTCGAACTCACTTAACAGGATCTGCCTTTTGGCGAGTTTGCCAGTAGGCATGGGCTTCTGAAAGATGTATTTCCACGGATCCATCCTTGATATGAGGTACGTTGTATATGCACAGAAATAGTGCCTCAGCTTCTGTGCGACCCAAGTCAGAGCGCAGAAAGATCGTTCTAATAGAGAGTACCAGGCCTCATATGGAGTGAACTTCTTGCTGAGGTAGTAAAATTGCTTGCTCCTTTCTTCCTGTATCGTCATGTTTCCCGAGAACGCAACCGAAAGCTCCATCCAACACAGCAAGGTAGAGTAGCAAAGGTCTACCTGGCTCGGGTGGTACCATGATTGGTGGTGTTGAGAGATAATCCTTGATTCTGTCGAACACCCTTTGACAATCCTCGGTCCATTTGGTTGTAGCATCCTTTCTCAACATCTTGAAAATTGGTTCACAAATGACGGTAGACTGGGCTATGAACCTGCTGATGTAATTGAGCCTCCCTAGTAAACTCATAACATCCTTCTTGTTCTTTTGTGGCGGTAATTATTGGATGGCTTTGAACTTTGATGGATCCAGTTCTATTCCTCGGCGACTGACAATGAACCCCAGCAACTTTCTAGTGGGAACCCCGAATGCAAAATTTGCAGGGTTGAGTTTCAGATTGTACTTCCTTAACATGTTGAAGAATTTTCTCAAATCTTCCATATAGTCAGCGGCCTTCTTTTATTTGATGATGACGTCATCTACATATACCTCGATCTCCTTGTGAATCATATCATGAAATATAGTAGTCATAGCCCTCATGTAGGTGGCCCCTGCATTCTTCAGACCGAATGGCATCATCTTGTAACAATACACTCCCCACGGCGTTATGAACGCCGTTTTCTCAGCATCTTCCTCGTCCATCCAAATCTGATGGTAACCGCCAAAATAATCTACAAAGGACTGCAGCTCATGCGTATCCCAGTTGTCAATTAGGATGTGTATATTTGGCAAGGGGAAGTTGTCTTTCGGACTGGCCCGGTTAAGATCCCGGTAGTTGACGCAGACTCTGACCTTCCCATCCTTCTTTGGCACAGGCACAATGTTGGCTAACCATGTAGGATATTCGACCACCCGGAGAATCCCGACTTTGATCTGCTTGGTGACCTCTTCTTTGATTTTCAAGCTCATGTCTGGTTTGAACTTCCTGAGCTTTTGCTTCACCGATGGGCATGTTGGATTGGTTGGCAGCTTGTGGGATACAATAGATGTACTGAGGCCAGTCATGTCATCATATGACCAGGCAAATATTTCCTCATATTCTCTTAAGAATTCCGTATATTTCTCCTTTTCTGACGGCGACAGATGGATGCTGATGCGTGTTTATTTGACGTTCTCTGCGTTTCCCAGGTTGACGACCTCAGTCTCGTCCAAGTTAGACTTAGGTCTATTCTCAAAGTTCTCGACCTCTTTAATAATATCATTAGGTATATCATCCTCGTCTGACTCGGAATCCGTTTGTTGCGTTGCCTCGTTGCATGTCACAGTCGTCAGTTCATCAAGATAAGTAATAGTAATGATGTGTAAATAAAGTGATGGGGAGGAAAACAGTAGCAAGTAAATATAAGATTTATAAAGAAACTGGAAATGCTTTGATAAATTGAATAATAGTTGAACATGGGAGCTCTTTCTTGCAGAAATTAAAATGCGAAAACCAGAAAATTCTTCAAATAAATAAACTGTAAAGAAATGCTTGTTTCGTTAGCCTTGCTTACCCGAGGCTCGACGGGCTTTGGTTGTCCTGACGGACCAACTGTTGAGATATGATCCCTTGCTCACGACCTGTATAGAAGGGCCTTCCTCCCCTTCCTCTTCGAGAATGACACAACAGTCCATATCCTCATCATCCAGAAATAAATCCCTCATTGCCGCTAGCGCTTCTTCCTCGTCTGTACCATATATGATGTCAGCTGGCTGGAAAGTCTGCTCTATGTGGGGTATTGGTTTCTCCAATGGATAGGAAGGACCGCGGCATGGTGGCGACCATATATTGAATTCTTCTCAAGTATAATCATACCCTAGACCGAAGGTAGTACCGTGCTCCTTGAGTTTTATAGGCTTTGTGATTCCCTGGAGATTTTTACGGAGCCCTTTGCCTGGCTCGTACCCTTGCTAGTTCAATATGCTTTCGGTCTTACTGTCCCACCACTTGTCCTTGTCAATGGCGTTAATACGTTCAACGTTGTGGTAGATTTCTCCACCCAACTTCCTCCTTCCATCGACGACCGAAACGGTCTGGCGACCGTAGATATGGTTGCTACCGTCGCCATGAATGATTACCTCTTGGTGATTCCATTCAAACTTCACAGCTTGGTGTAAGGTTTATGCCACGGCCCCAGCAGCGTGGATCCAAGGTCGCCCCAACAACAGTTTGTATGATATAGGCACGTCTATCACTTGGAAGTTGTCTACATCAAACCAAGTAGGCCCCATCTGTTAAGCACAAGGTGATTTCTCCTATGGTAGACCTCTGCGAACCATCGAAATCCTTCACGTTGATCTCTCCTTCTCTTATCTCGTGTAGACTCTTGCCCAATTCTTGAGCATGACAAGCGGACAGATGTTGAGGCTGGAACCCCCATCAACTAGGATCCTTGTGATGAAATGTCACATTGCACAGTGATTTGCAGTGCTTAGTTATGTCCTAATCCTTCGGGCGACAACTCATCTTCATGGAAAGTGATCTTGCGACTTTCTAGTACCTGGCCTACCATGTTGGCCATTTCCCCACTAGTGATATTGTCTGGCACGTATGCTTCACTCAGTACCCTTAGCAAAGCACTCCTGTGTGTTTCAGAGTTCTGTAATAGGGAGATGATGGATATCTGAGCTGGTGTTTTGTTCAACTGGTCGAGGATTGAGTATTCCTTGGATTGTATTTTTCTCCACTGATTGTCTGAACCTGTTTCAATGATGGGGGGACGGTTGTTGGACTGCTTGCTAGACTCGGCCAAATGTTCAAGGGTATAAACTCTGCCAGTTCTCGTCATACCCTGTGCAGCAATGGCTTCTTCAGACTTGCCTTTACCTTACCTCCTTGCTTCAGCGGTATAGTCCCACGGAATGGCATCTGAGTAAAAGGGTGTCGTTGTTGACATTGCCACTGGAATAGGTGTGGTCATTCTTATTCCTGCCGGAGTATATGTTATAGATGACCGGACTGCAACTTCGAGCGATTGTACAAACTCGACTTCGATTGGCACCGGGGCCTTTTCCTTTGCGGGTGGTCTCGATTCAAACTCAAGTGGAATGGACATGTTTACCTTAGCTTCCTCAGATAGCTGCATCTGGACCACGATGGGATTAAGAGTAATTGCAGGCTTCTTCGAGTCACCCTCTGTAATCAGACCAATTGATCCCTCGGGATCCCAGTCATCATCAACCTCAATCATGTGGACACCACCCTTATGGTCAGGCGGCGAATTATTGTGAACATTAGGAGTAGGGTCTTTGGCTACAATGATCTTGTTATCTATGAGGGTCTGTATCTTGTCCTTCAAGGAACGACATTCCTCGATGGTGTGTCCCTTCATGCCGGAGTGGTAAGCACAGGTTTTGTTTGGGTTGACCCACTGAGAAGGGTTCTCAGGGGTGACAGCGGGAATGGGTGTGACATAACCGGCGGCTTTGAGCTTTTCGTATAATTGGTCAATGGGTTCAGCTATGGCGGTATACTGTTTTGGTTGACGACGGTCGAAGTTTGGGCAAGGTCTTGGGAAGTTTTGGCGAGCAGGTGGTGATTGGTAGTGAGAAGGTTGGGAATTGTAGGCATTATAAACGGGAGCTGGTTGGGAGTATCTGGGCGAGGTAGGCTGATATGTGGGTGGTGGAGCTTGGTAGGTGGGTGAGGGTGTTTGGTATTGAGGTGAGGATGCTTGGTAGCTTAGAGCTGGTTGGTATGTGAAGGAAGGTGCGGGGTATACTTGGTATTTGGGAGGGGACTTGGCTTGATGTGCCACCATCACGGCTCCTTTCCTAAGAATGCGAAAATATAAAATGTCACTAATGGCTAGTGGCCTTATTACATCAGAAGTAGAGTAAAGACAAATCCTATTTATTTGGTCCCAGAAGGACCTTCCCCAGACTCGGCATCTCTGCTTTCCTTGATCAACATTCCCATCTCGCGGAGTCCCAGCAGCAAGTAGGTCCTAGCTAGAAGTCCCGCTTCAGCTCCCTCGGTCTTCTGACAAGTCTCGATCCTCCTAAGGAACTTCTCCCCAGGTCAACTATGCCTCGCTCCAAGTGTGCTAGCCTCTGGGTGGAAGTGATGTCCATGTCCTTCCATTCCTCAATCAGCTTCTTGTTGGCTATGTGGATTTTGTGATGATCTTTCTCACAGTCACGAAGCCTCTTGCGCAGCTGGTTTAGTCTAGTTGTTGCCTCGGCTTTCTCATCTATGACCCTATGTCCTCGAGCGAACCCTGGCTCAATACTTCCTCCCCAGTTATCTTCCATCCATCCCGGATAATAAGGAGATCAACTAGTGTGATACCTGTTGGGCTCGATAGTATCCTTCTCCAACCGGATCTTGCAGTGCTACAATTGCTGAGCTTGACACTTGTGAGGGCTGTCATCATTTTGGAAGTCCGCCCTGAGATGACTCATTTCTCGACCCTTGGGATGACTTGCTTCCTCCCTGCCTACCTCTTGACTCGAATTGGGACGTAAGGGTATGTCCCTCTAAGACCAATCAATATTAGGAATGGATTGTTTCTAGTCTGGATGATGAATTCGTCGGTCGGGAACCACTCGAACATCCATTGGATCTGATCCTCGGGCAGATTTTCCAATAACTCGACCAATCCATTGGCATTCTCCGGTTGTGCAAACATGTCGGGGATGTAGTTCATACGCTTTGGATGATGGAAAGCAATATGATCATCCCAAACTCTCCTATGTATGTCTTGACGGTAGTCACCCCTTTGCAGATGCTCGGTGAGCCAGAGCTGGAGTAGCAGGTTGCAACCCTCAAAATGTTTTGCTCCTCATCGACAGTTCTCCAAGGCTCGGTATATCTCGGCAATGATCATAAGTACGATGCTGAAATCCTGCCTGTCGATCCCTTCCATCAAAGTCTTGGTAACCATAGCCAATCTGGTGTGGATTCTCCCTTTCTTTGTCGGGAAGACCATCAGTCCCAAAAAGCAGAATATGAAGACGAATACCCAGTGGTGAATGTGCCCCAGAGAGGTGAGGGCAAACTCTTCCTGATATGTGCGATAAGAATGACTACGGCCATACCTCTTGTACAAGTAGTCAAAGGGGACGTACGAGTCTTTCAAGCAGACTTAGTCCGGATTCTTCTTGAGTCCCATCATCTTGAGAAAACCCCGGCCTGTTCGGTTTTCAGGAATCAATAACCCTTGAGACTCCCAAGGCAAACAAGCTAAACCCCCGATCTCCTCTAGCAGCGGTGTCATCTCATTGTTCCCAAATCGAAAAACCGACCGATCACAGTCC
>MDKH01235131.1:0-15484 GCA_005239495.1 Nicotiana undulata | reverse complement strand
CACCTGAATGCCCTCTGCCGATACCACGTGGCCCAAGAATGCCACAGAATTCAACCAGAACTCGCACTTAGAAAACTTGACATACAACTGCCGATCTCTCAGAGTCTGGAGGACGACTTTAAGGTGCTGCTCATGCTTCTCTCGGCTGCGAGAGTATATCAAAATATCATCAATGAAAATAATAACGAACGAGTCCAAATAAGTCCTGAATACCCGATTCATCAACTCCATGAACGCAGTGGGGGCATTGGTCAACCCAAACGACATGACCAAAAATGCATAATGCCCATAACGAGTGCGAAAAGCCGTCTTAGGCACATCAGACGCCCTGATCCTCAGCTGATGATAACCAGATCTCAAGTCTATCTTAGAGAACACCGTAGCACCCTGAAGCTGATCAAATAAGTCATCAATCCTCGGCAAAGGATACTTGTTCTTGATAGTAACCTTATTCAACTGCCGGTAGTCAATACACATCCTCATTGAGCCGTCTTTATTCTTCACGAACAATACTGGAGCACCCCAAGGAGAAACACTAGTCCTAATGAAGACTTTACCCAATAAATCCTGTAATTGTTCCTTTAATTCCTTCAACTCTGGCAGAGCCATACGATACGGGGGAATAGAAATGGGTTAAGTGCCCTCAACTAACTCAATACAAAAATCAATATCCCTGTCGGGTGGCATACCCGGCAGATCAGCAGAGAATACCTCTGGAAACTCACGAACCACGGGCACAGACTCTATAGAAGGAACCTCAGCACTCGAATCACAAACATAGGCCAAATAGGCTAAACAACCCTTCTCGGTGCATCGTCGAGCCTTCATATAAGAAATAACCCTACAGAAGAATGACTAGGAGTCCCTCTCCACTCTAAACAAGGTACTCCTGGAAAGGCTAAGGTCACTGTCTTGGCATGACAGTCTAGAATAGCATAATAGGGGGATAATCAGTCCATCTATAACATAAAAGTCAACCATATCAAGAAGCAAAAGATCAACCTGAGTCTCCAGACCACCAATAACTACTACGCAAGCACGGTAGACTGGATCTACCACTATAGAATCACCCACCGGTGTAGACACATGTACAGCAGTACTCAAGGAATCACGGGGCATACTCAAATAAGGGGCAAAATATGAAGACACATAGGAGAATGTAGAACCCGGATCAAATAACACCGAAGCCTCTCGGCTGCAAACTGAAACCGTACCTGTAATAACTGCATCAGAAGCCTCAGCATCAGGACGAGCAGGAAAAGCATAACACCGGGGCTGAGCCCCTCCAATCTGAACATCCCTGGGTCTACCTGCTGCAACCTGGACTCTACCCCTCGTGGCTTGCGCTCCACCTCTATGAGCATGACCACAACCTATGGCACCTCGACCACCACCCCTAGCTGGCTGAGGGGGTAAGGGTGCACCTGTTGCGGGAATCAAGGCACGGGAACCTTGATACTGGGGTCCACTCGAAGCTCGGGGGAAATATCTGGCAATGTGCCCCGGGCTACCACAACTATAACAAGATCTCTGCTTTGGCGGATGACTCGAGAACTGTCCCTGACGACCCTGGTAACTCTGAAGTGGTTGTGCACTGATAAATGTTGGTGGTGCACTAACAGGAGCTGGCGGTGCACGAGGAGATACCTGAAGTGCTGACTGAAAAGGTCGGGGTGGATGACCCCTACTGAAAGAATCCCTGCCTCCAGATGAGGCTCCACTGAATCTACCAAAATTACAGGGTCTCTTATCATCCCCCTGACCACCTCCCTGTGAAAAAAGCATCTCAATCCTCCTGGCTACATCGGCCGCATTCTGGAATGAAATATCAGTACTCGACTCCCTGTCCATCTGGAGTTGTATAGGCTGGGCCAATCCCTAAATGAACCTTCGAACTCTCTCCCGATCAGTGGGGAGTATCATCAATGCATGCCTGGCCAGAGCGATAAACCTGGTCTCGTACTGAGTAACAGACATAGATCCCTGCTGGAGGCGCTCAAACTGCCTCCTAAGATCCTGTCGCTGCATAATGGGAAGGAACTTCCCCAAAAATACCTATGTAAATTGAGCCCAAGTCAAAGGTGCAGACCCAACTGGTCTGGCTAAGTAGTAGTCCCTCTACCAAGTCTTGGCGGCGCCAGATAGTCGAAAAGTAGCGAAGTTAACTCCATTGGACTCCACTATACCCATGTTCCGAAGAACCTCGTGGCAGCTGTCCAAATAGTCCTATGGATCCTCTGACGCTGCACCAGTAAAAGTAGTAGTGAATAATTTGGTGAATCTGTCCAGTCTCCATAGAGCATCTGCTGACATAGCTGCAGCCTCGGCTGCCGGTGCCACAATACCCGGCTGAGCTACTCCAGTTGTCTGAGGTGTTGGAGTCTGAAACTGAGTGGCAACCTGCTCTGGGGTATGAATAACAGGAGTCCGGGTCCCTCCCCTAGTCTGAGATCCAGCTGGTGCAGTAGGAAGAAGACCGTCCTGAGCCACACTCTCCATAAGTCCTACCAGACGAACAAGAGCGTCCTGAAGCACTGGGGTAGCTATGAACCCCACTAGGACCCGCGCTGGTCCAACTGGGACTGCCGGAAATGGGACCTCCTCGTCAGACTCGACCTGAGGGTCCTCCAATGGGGCTGCTTCTCTAGGCTGAGCCCTGCCCCGGCCTCGGCCTCTAGCACGACCTCGTCCTCAACCTCGACCCCTCGTAGGAGCTGCAGCAGGAGTGTCGGGCTTCTGAGCGGAACCAAGGGAAGCACGCGTCCTCGCCATCTGCGAGAGAGTAGAATGGAAACTCAATCAGTACTCAGAATGTATATCGCACAACATAGAATGAAGAAATGTGGAGTTATCCTAACTTTGCAGCCTCTGAGGGATAAGTACAGACATCTCCGTACCGATCCCTCAGACTCAACCAAGGTTGTTCGTGAGTTGTGAGACCTAAGCAGCCTAGAGTTCTGATACCAACTTGTCACGACCCGAAATCCCACCCTTCAGGACGTGACTGCGTCTAACGTTGAATCCGCTAGACAAGCCAACGTGTACAGTTAATCTAACACTTGAAATCCAATTCACAGTAGTAAAGAAAATACCTTTAAAAATCTTAACAGAAATAACGAAACACTTTAGAAGTTTTAACAGCGGAAATGTAATAGAAATTCGAAAATGCAAAGTAGAATAGTAAAATACATAACGTCGCATAAGCCCAAAACTGGGGTGACACAACTCACGAACTATCTAAACAGAGTGCTAAATACAAAGTCTAAAAATAAATACATAATTGTCTTTGGAGCTAGAGAAGAAATAAGACAATAGGAGAACTAATGAACATGAGAGACTCCAAGGTCCACGAACGTGAGCAATATACCTTGAAGCTCTGGGTGGACTGAAGGTGACTCCTTCAATGCGGTCCAGTGGGTCCGGATGCGGGGTCTGCACAACATTAAGAAGTGCAGTGTAAAATAAAGTACAACCGACCCCATGTATTGAGTAAGTGCCGAGCCTAACCTCGGCCGAAGTAGTGACGAGGCTAGACTTGACAATAACGATAACCTGTCCTATTCTACAACAGGTAACCGGGATAATACAAGGCAAGAGATAAGCAGACAAGTAAGGGATACGGGAGCAGTAAAAGGGGGAACAAGTGAGATGAAGCAGTTAAAATGAGATATAGGAGTAAACAAGAAAGGCAATTTAACACAAAAGCTAACGAAACAAGTATAAGTACCAGAAATGTAAATAATGGCACGACATCACCCTTCGTGCTTTTACTCTCTTCCTCACAATGCGATGTATAATGTGAAATAGTATAAGTCATGGCACGGCATCACCCTTCGTGCTTTTACTCTCTTCCTCACAATGCAATGTACAATGTAAGGCATTATAAATCATGGCACGACATTAACCTTCGTGCTTATAATCAATGTAAATCATGGCACGACATTAATCTTCGTGCTTATAATCAATGTGAATCATGGCACGACATCACCCTTCGTGATTTACACTCTTCCTCACAATGCAATGTAATCAAATATCATGGCACGACATCACCCTTCGTGCTTTACACTCTTCCTCACCAAACAATGACGAGATATAATGGCAAGGAGTACAGCATAGTGGAAATATAAAGTTCAAATCACCCGGCAAGGGGAAAACATCAATTAATAACTCAATACATGCCCCGCAAGGGTCTCAGCTATAACCAATCACCTCAATTGTATGCTCTACACTTGGATTATAAATTGTATCAACACTTCTCAAGCTCAACAACCAATACTTTCAACAAGAATAAATTACCAAGTAGAGACAATCTCATAATATGATAAACATGGAAGAAATACTGCAATTTCTATCAAAATAGACTCACGGGCATGCTTGACACACATTGCATAGGTACTCGTCACCTCACCTATGCAATGAACATGATAATCACTTAGCACATAGCAAATGATACCTATTCCCTCACTAAAGTTAGGCAAGACACTTACCTCGGGTCCAAAGTATAACAATCAACCCTCTAAGATCGCCTTTCCTTTATAATCCGACCCCGAAACAACGATATTTAGGCATAATTAATTCAATAATATCAATAAAGACTCAATAACACAATCCCATAGCCTAGATATGCAATTCCTATCATTCTTCCAAAATTTCCAAAATTCGACCCCGGGCCCGCTTGGTCCAAACACGAGGCTCGGACCAAAACCCGATCACCCATAACCCCACGAGTTCAAATATATGATTTGTTTCAAGACCCAAACCTAGATTGAGGTTGAAACACCCAAAATCCCATAAGCCCTAACTCTACCCAAAACCCCTAATTTCTACTTTGATTTTAGGAATTTAGGCCTAGATTCTAGTGTTTATTGGAGAAAAGTGGAAGAAATAGGGGTTCAAAATCACTTACCTAAGTGTTTATGGAGAGAAATTAGCTTGAGGATCGTCAATGGGGGTGGAAGGAGGAGAAGAAGGCTGAAAATGTGATATTCCCGTATTGAATTCTATTTTGGGGTTAAAATTATAGTTGGGCGAAATAACTCTATGTGATCGCGGAAAAGAGGCGATCACATAGAGTCAGGGACCCTGTGAAGTGCGATCGCATGACAACGGCTATGACCGCAGAGAAGCCCTTCTGCGATCGCGGAAGAGCTGTGCATTCGCAGTGAATAACTACCCAGCCCCCCACTTTAACACACCTACACCCTATGCGATCGCGGATAGACTTATGCGATCGCATAGGGCCACAGTACCCCCCTCTCACATTACACTATGCGATCGCACCCTATGCGATCGCATAGAGGAAACTACCTGGCACTAGATCTGAACCAAAAACACTAGATATCTAACACATTTGCGCCCCATTAGCTACCCGAAACTCACCCGAGCCCTCAGGTCTCAAAATCAAAAACACATACGACTCCCAGCACATCCTACAGACTTATTCAAGCATTTAAATAATCAAAATATCATCAAATTCATCGAATTAATCCTCAAAACTCTGAGAATTTTCTTAAAACTTCATAAAGCTTAATTTTTTCAATTTTGATCCGAAATATGTCATTCCAAGTCCGTTTTACACCAAACTTCACAGATAAGTCACATAACATATAATAAACCTATTCCGGGCTCTGGAACCATAATACGGGACCGGTAACACCATTTTCACATAATTATTCATTTTCAAAATCCTTTATTATTTTCAGAAAATAATTTTCTTTAAAAATTCAGTTCTCGGGCTTGGGACTTCGAAATATGATTCCGGGCATACGCCCAAGTCCCAAATTTTCCTACGGACCCTCTGGGACTGTCAAATCACGAGTCCGGGCCCGTTTACCAAAAATTGACCAAGTCAACTTTATTCTTTTAATTATCATAAAATTCCATTTTCATCAAATTTCAACATAAAGACTTCCCGGCTACACGCCCGGGATGAGCATGCATATCAAGGTGAGATTAACAGAGGCTTTCGGGGCCTCAGAATATAGATTTAGCTAGAATTTCTTAGGATGACCTTTTGGGTTATCACAGCTGCCCTATTCCATAATTGTAGGTTAATCAAACCTAAGCCCCCACTTGACTTGGTTTACACATCCTACTCTAAGCCACCAGAGACTTTTTAGTAATGGTATTAATCCCAGACCAAATATAGCTCCTGCAGTAGGCCTCTATCATCTTCATAACCTTAGCTGGTAGGATGAATAACTGTGACCAATATGATTGAATACCAAATAGAACAGTTTAAACCAGCTGCACTCTTCCAGTATATAAAAGTTTCTTTGCATATCTTGGCTACTATCTTTTCTATCAAAGGGTACCATTGCATCAGGGAAAACTTCTTGGTAGCAAGAGGAATACTAAGATACTTGAATGGTAATTCTCCAATTATGTAGCCCAACTTTTGAATAATCTTTAGCCTGGTACTCTGTTGAACTCCACCAAAATACACTGAACTCTTCTTCAAGTTTGCTTGTAAGACAGAGACTTGAGAGAAATGGTTGAAACATTCACCTCTAGCAAATAGAACCAGATCATCTGCATAGCTTAAGTGAGTAATCCCTAACTTAGCACATCTGGGGTGGAACTTGAAACCTTTTAACTCCTTTAGCTTGTTGATACTTCTACTAAGATACTCCATTACAATTGTAAACAGAAAATGGGAGATGGGATCTCCCTGTCTTAGACCTTTAGCAGCATCAAATGGTGGAGTAGGCTCTCTATTGACCATGATAGTGTAATTGACAATTGTTAAACACTCCATTATCCATTGCACAAACCTCATTAGAAATCCCATTTCAATCATAACTTATTCCAAAAAACTCCATTCAACTGAGTTATAAGCTTTTTGGAGGTCAATCTTGATCATGCATCTATCAGAAATATTCTTCCTTATATAAGCTTTGACTAGCTCATGAGCTAGCATAATATTATCTGCTATCCTTCTACCAGGTATGAAACCATCTTGAGCTTCACTTATCGCTGATGCAATAGCTTGTTGAATTCTGCCAGCTAAAACTTTAGAGATCAATTTATACAACATGGTGCAGCAAGAAATATGTCTGTAGTCTCTAATTGTATTAGGATTTGCTAGTTTAGGAACCAATGTGATAGAAGTACAATTCACAGCTTTATATAGTTTCCCAGTACTAAAGTATTCTTTGACAGCTTGGTTAACCTCTTCTTTAATAATCACCCATTTCTTCTTGAAGAAATATGCATTGTAGCCATCAATCCCTGGTGCTTTGTCATTGTCAATATTACATAAACCATTATAAATCTCTTTGTCTGTAACCTCAGCACATAGGGCAAGCTTCTGTTGTTGTGTCAATGTTGGAACATTCTTCATAATCACCTTATTTATGGCAGGGAGAGAACGAGCTGATGATCCCATTAAAGATTTATAAAATTCCACCACTTCTTGCTTTATACTTTCTGGATGAACAAGCTTATCACCTGTGCTTGACACAAGTTCATTTACTTGCTTTCTCTGACTTTTTTCTTTCATAACAACTGCAAAATACTTTGTATTTGAATCTCCCAGTTTGATCCACTTAGTTCTTTCTTTCTACCTTAATACACTTTCTTCAATAAGAGACCATTTTTCTAAGCTCTGTAACAAACTTTCTCTTCTTCAATCGGAGAGTCATTGTAAGCTACATTGATCTTCTGTTGTACCTCCTCTAAGCTTAGTTTGGCCTGGTCAATCTTCATGTTAATAGTTCTAAAATGTTCAGTATTTAGAGTCCTGAACAAAGGCCTTAGTTCCTTCAATTTTACCAAATGTTCTTCATTTTGTCCTTAGTATAAGACTGATTCCAGATTCTTTCCACAATGGATATAAAATTATCATGATCTACCATACATTAAAGAATCTGAAAGGTGTTTTGCAAGGTTTAGAAGCTGAGTGGAGAGTAATCAACATTGGACTATGATCAGAAATGTATGGTAAGCCAACTCAGTGATTACATGCCCCCACTGCATCATCCACTCATAATTGCCAAAAGCTATGTCAATTCTACTGCTGATCCTTTCTACATCAGATTGCTTGTTAGACCATGTGTAATATTCACATGTCCATGCTAATTCATTCAAATTCAGAGTAGTTACACAATCATTAAAATCTTGTACTTCTGTGTAAGTAATTGGATTGCCCATCAGCCTATCATTAGTATATAGAACTGCATTGAAATCTTCACATAACAGCCATGGTTTTGTGAGTCCTGCTTCATTGCTCTTCAAGCCACCCCATAACTGTTTCTTTTGTTCTATGGTATTGCATCCATATATATTTGTAATTGCACATTCAATTTCCCCCATCCTATCTTGTACCAAACAGTGTATAAATTGAGCTGAAACACTTAGGATAGTAACCTTGTACCACTGAGAATCCCAAGTAAACCATATCCTTCCATTTGAAGCATCTTGATAATTGGTAGCATAGTTCCATCCTGGCATTATTTTGTTGATAATTCTACTAGCATTTTGCTCCTTAACTCTTGTTTCCACTATAACTGCTAACTTTATTCTTTGGCTACTAATGTATTTTTTTAACTTTTTTTGTTTATATCTCTTATTCACCCCTCTAATATTCCAAAATAGCCACTTCATCAGTAGGTCATTCTACCCCTACCCTTATCAGGAGGTACATTGCTAGTACTCCATGATCCCTTGTTCAATGGCTCAAATGAATTCCTCATGGTAATAGCTGATAAAGCTGAAAAGTTCACCATATTCAGCTCAATTCTATCCTCTATAGCTTTACCTTTGTCCACTGGTTTGTCCACTACACACTGTTGTTGTGAAGGTGTCTACATATTATCATGCAAAACAGTTATCTGATCCTCTAATGGCTGTACATTCTCAGTGTCTTTAACTCCTACTTGATCTTGCTTCTGTGATTCAATCTGCTGTTGGTTAGTCTCCTCTACTTGCTGAGGTTGACTAACCCCTTCTTTCACTTGTCCTTTTGATCTCCATTCCATAGTAACTTTCTTTGCTTATGTTCTCTTGCCTTGTTTCTTATCTTATTGCTTATATTGTTGCTGCTCCAATCCACATCTGTGCCCAACCACTAAGCATTTCTGGCAAAATTCAAGTTTCCAGTCATACTTAACTACCTGCATAAATGTCCTTCCATTAGGATCCATTACTGTTATCTCAGTAGGCAATTCTCTGGTAATATTAACCTCTATCATCATTCTTGCAAAGGATACTCTCATTTTCTTTGCAGTACACTCATTTGCATAGATTGAAGTACCTATTCACTAGCCACTCTACTCAAAGAGTCATGCCCCCACCAGTTCATAGGAAGATTAGGAAATTGGACCCATATGGGAATTTCAGTAGGAAACTCCTCATTGAAATCAAATTCTGGTGTCCATGGTTTCAATATAATAGGTCTATTGTTAAAGGTATAAGGTCCGGAGTAGAAAATTTCTCTCATATCATCAATAGTCTAAAATTTGATAATATAGTACCCTTCCTCATGTAAATACAGATCTGGCTCAACCACATTCTCTCAATTCACCCCAATGAACCTTTTCATAGCATTATACCCTGGAGATTCCCCAATTATGTATGCTATTACCGCGCTTTTCCATTTCTCTGTTTCCAGATTTACCTCCACTTTATCTAATTGATCTATTAGTTGTGGAGGTATGTAAGCCATAGACATACCATTTTTTACAGCTCGATTCCTCTGAAATAGATTTGTCCATGCTTTTCCTTGCTTAGTAACTGCTTCCTGAGGTTGATTATTCACCTTCGTCTCCACTTCACTAGCTGTCTGTACCGAATTTACTGTTCCATTGGTTGAACCAGCAGTTCCCTTATTTGCATGTTGTATTTGCACCTCAACAGAGATACTATCAGTCACCGGAGTACTCAGATCGAGCCTCTTCTTCACTTTTGAAACCATCGCCGAAGATTCAGCTTCACAGCTTGCTCTTTGTACTACCTCTGGTGGCTTCTTTGTCCTGCAAGTTTTCCTCAACCTGGATACGAGCTCCCACAGAGCTACCATAGATAGCTATGGGATTCTTCCTGGGTCTTCCTCTACCCCGTCCGCGTCCCCTTCCTCTACCATTCGCCATGGAAACACCAAGCAGTGCACGTTAATTATCGTGCGCCGAGCATGAGCGAAGAGAGAGAATTTGCTATCGTATTTATGAACTTTTGCATAGCTCAAAGTGATTTTTTTTTTCTTTTTGTTTTTTGATTTTTTCACATGTATTAAGAAATCCACATGTTAACATTTAATAAAATTGATCATATTAACCTTAATTTGTTCGTTAGAACTGTAACAAATACTCCTAGGCTCTTTATCTCAATGACAACTTTGGATTAAGAATAATTCCTCCTTGATATCTTAAAAAATCAAATATTATGGATTAAAAAAAGACTAAAAAATAAAATAAAGTGGACCGGAGACCTGAGGAAGTACCGTATTAGGGCCATAATGATTTATGTTATTTTTTATATTGTTTGGCTCAATGATTTCTGTTTTTGTTTAGGTACATAATGGTTTAACCATGTTCATCTTACGTAGTTATAAAAAAGCAACAGAACTACTATCTAACCTTTCAAATAATATTATTTTATGAAAAAACGGATGCACATTACTTGGAATTTGATTTCAAATAATTGGTATTCTTGTCACGACCCATATTTCCCTCTGTAAAACGTCGTGATGGAACTTAGTCGTTATGACTAGGTAAGCCTAATAATTTTGAAACAACGGAGATAAATCAGTAATTTAACAACTAAACTTCAAATATATAATAAAAATACTGTTCGGAAAGTACAAGTAGACCGCCACTCGAATATAAACAGTATTCCCAAAACCCGGCAGTCACGAGTCAGAAGCTCTAAGAAATTTTCTAACTGTCTTCTACACATTAGTGTCTAAAAGAGATGAAGGAGGAAAAACAACATAAGGGATAGAGAGGGACTCCGAGGATCTGCGGGCAGATGTACCTTGAAGTCTCCAGTAAGCTGCATTGACTTCCCTAACGTTGAAGCGGGTAAGATGTACCTGGATCTGCACACGAAAAACATGTGCCGGAAAGGGCGTGAGTACACCACAATGGTACCCAGTAAGTGCCAAGCCTAACCTCGAACAAGTAGTGACGAGGTCAGGTCAGGGCCCGACCAGAGAGAGAGAGAGAGAGAGAGAGAGAGAGAGAGAGAGAGAGAGAGAGAGAGAGAGAGAGTATAAGACTCTAAGTTCAGGACTACATGTCCTTAACTTTTGAACTTGGAACTCTAAGTTCAGGACTTCAGGACTACATGTCCTTAACTTTTGAACTTGTAACTCTAAGTTCAGGACTTCAGGACTACATGTCCTTAACTTTTGAACTTAACTTCAGCACTTCAAGACTACATGTCCTTAACTTTTGAACTTAACTTCAGGAGTACATGTCCTTAACTTCAATTTTATTAGCTATGATATGTATATTATTGAGAACTGGATTGTGGGAATCTAGTGTGAAACCTTAGAGTTCATCTTTCACTCAAATCCTGTATATTTATTACAAAAGTTCACCATTAAATCAAAGAGTTGTGATAAAATCACGAAGCTAAACCCGTAAAGTTTATATCATGAATCCGCCTTTGGATTATATTCATATGTTGTATCAATTCAAATTATATACTAAATCTTTGGATCAGCTCACCGTCGTTGTCATATTTCATTCAATTTCTTCATACCGTTGAGAATAACCGTGCCATATGGGTGATTGGGTGTTGGTACTTTGGATAGAATCTTCAAAATACAACAAAGAATTAGCTAAAATCAACAACAAGAACTGAAATGGGTTCTACTATTAACTATCATCCCCTGAACATCCCATAAATTTTTTGAGTCCAGGAAAAAAGCAGAAGAAGTGGAGGAGTCAGGAGTATTTTCGACCAAGTATTCATCAACCAAATCTTTAACAGACCTAGCAGACAAGGGATGAAATGAATGCATCAGCGTATTTCCGTTTGGGAAGGAAAGGGTAACACTGTCTTTTCATATTAACTTTAATAGACTAGTGACTACTTTTGCTCAGCATTAAAAATGCTGGATAAAAAGTAAATACCACTTTAAAAAATGGCTACCCCACACAATATTTATGTAATTTTACTTGATAAATACAAATGTATTTTGTGTCTCATCAATTTCTTCAGCAAATACATACAAACAAATGGACCCTCTATTGAATAGATACATTATGCATAAAGCGGATTTGAAAATGCTAACATCAGTTTCAACTTTTTAGTGATTTCTTGTCACGACCCAAATTTTCCCTCTATAAGATGTCGTGACGGCATCTAGTCTCTACGACTAGGTAAGCCTAACAATTTGTGAAAAAAACGGATATCAAAGTAAAATTAAAAACTAAACTGCAACGGAATAATAAAATAACTGATAAGATGCCGCTCGGCATGTACAAAAACCGACACTCGAGTATACATAATATTTTCCAAAAACCTGGTAGTCATAAGTCACAAGCTACAGCAAGAACTAGTATCTCTATACACCTGAATCTAAGTAAAATACAGAAAAGAGGGAATAGAAAGGGACTCTGAGGAGTGCAGACGCGACAGATGTACCTTGAAGTCTCTGTACAGTAGCAAGCTCTCTCAGCTAATAACGGGGCTGATACGAAGCACCTGGATCTGCACACGAAACATGTCCAGAAAAGTAGCATGAGTACATGATCGGCTCTCATCCAGGTCGGTGCAGCTTTTACCCGAAAGGTCGGGATCGAATCCTCAGAGAGTTATGATTTTGAGTCGAGTTTCTAGGTGATCTAGCAGTGGTTTGTGCTCTTAATTGCACTTTTTATAATTGTTGGTTTTGTACTATAACTATTGTTTTTACTAATGCTAATTGCAATTGAACTACTATTATCTTTTTGGGTTATTTTCTAATTGGACAAAGGCACTAGGGTTATGTCTTTTACCTAGGCGAGTAATTGACGGATTCTAATACCTAAGGCAAAGATGTTATTCGGGGAATTATGATATAGCCAAATGCTCCAAAGTTACCCACCCTATACCTCTCGGTAGTTTGAGTGCCTATGCCTAATTGTCTTTCTCAAGGTCAATTGGGTGTCAAATTTGCACAAGCAATATGGGCTCAAGTAGGGTTTTACTCTTTCGAGGTTTAACCCATTAATTGGGACTATCAATACTCATGATTTCATCCCAATTCCTTGTTGGATTGATTTTCTAGACTCAAATCCCCTTTCTCAAGAAGTACCCAAGTCAATTGAACACCAATTAGTGTTTGCAACCACTAATCTTTACAATAAAATCACAAATCAACCCAAATATCCATCACCCATAAACATCTAAGCCCTAATTTAGAGAACCCATTAATTACCCACACTAGGGTTGAGCCACAACCCTAGATAATGGGTTTAGCTACTCATAATCAATGAAGAAATCACAGAAATAGATGAAGCAAAACCCATATGATTGATTTATAAAATAAAATAGGAAGATTCAATGTTAAATTCTAGCCAAAATTGCTCAAAAAGATGATAAGAAACTATTCACGAGCTGCCCACAATATCTGATACAAAGTTTCCCCTAAAGACAATACAAACGAAGCTATTTATACTCAGCCGAAAATTCCAACAAAAATACCCCTGCGGGGTCACAGCGGACTGGGTAAAATGGACTGCGTCCGCGGTGAGACTTTTTGGTCTCACAAAATTGATCTCTGAACTTGGCCACTGCGGTCCCCATAAAATGGACCGCGGCCGCGGTGGCAGCATCACGGACCGTGAAGAAAGGACCGCGGTATGCGAAAGTCTTCTAAGCTTTCATTGCCTGGGTCTCTGAACATCATGACCGCGGACCGCGTAAAATGGACCGCGATCCGCGGTGCTCTTTGGCCTTCAAACTTGACTCTCTGAATCCTCTCACCGCGGTCCGCGTAGAATGGACCGCGGCCGCGGTGGACCTTGACTTGGAAACGAGCCCTCTGAACCTCACCACCGCGGACCGCATAAAGTGGACCGCGGTGGTCACTTTGACTTTGGCTTTTGGTTGTTCTTGGTACTTGTGCAAGTTTCACTCCTTT
The DNA here is from genome assembly GCA_005239495.1 of Nicotiana undulata. NCBI lineage: Eukaryota > Viridiplantae > Streptophyta > Magnoliopsida > Solanales > Solanaceae > Nicotiana > Nicotiana undulata. Next base: position 1,413 of record MDKH01235131.1, on the reverse strand, counting down.
TTTAGTAGAGCTTTGACTATTTGTCACCTTTTTTTGGCTCAACCCTGTAACAAGCACAATACGTAAGCCTTTGGGACTCTTTTGTGTACGATTGCATCCAAAACTCAAGCAAGATAGAGCATAAAACATGGTAAAATCCTTAGTTATCAGTACACCACAACGGTACGCAGTAAGTGCCAAGCCTAACCTCGGTAGCGTAGTGACGAGACGAGGTCCGTGCCCTACTGGGATATAATAATAAGACAAATGATATAATAAAAATGAAGGGTCGTAAAAAAATAGGCAATCAATCAGAATCAAGAAAAAATATGGAAATAGTGAATCAAGATCTAGATGGATCTCTATCTTTATCTCTATCCACAGAGATACCTATCTATATAGAGAGAGATCTATCTATGAATTGGCATAGACTATCCTCTATTCGGATAGATATGTACCTATGAGCGACTAAGCCGATCTTTATATGTTTGGCCACGTCCCTTTCCGCTCCGAAGAAGAAGGTAGAAAAAAAGAAAAATCATAAGGAAACATTATGAAAAGCAAAATCTATCTAAAGAGAGAAGTCTATTAGATAATTAATAAAGAAAAGAGAGCCAAAGAAGGAAGAGAGATTCCAAAGCTGGAATTCGAATTAGAACAGGAAAGAAATTGAAATGATGATGATAAAAAGTGAAAAGAGGAGTGGATAGCGAACGCAAGGAAATGGCAAAGGGATATCCTTTTCCCTGAGGAAAAAGAGAAACCTCCTGAGTAAATACTAAATAACAGGAAGAATTCACAGAAAAATAACAACACAATACAATGAGATAACAACAGGGGGCACTCCCGAGATACTGTCTCGTAGTTCCAAAAGTAAATACTCAAGCAGGGATCTCCCGAGATAATGTCTCGTAGTCCCAAAAGTAAATGTGCGAGGAGATATCCCGAGGTACCGTCTCGTAGTCTCAAAAGTAAATGTGCATGGGGATCTCCCGAGTTACCGCCTCGTAGTCCCAAAAGTAAATATGGTGGGAGATCTCCCGAGGAACCTCCTCGTATTCCCAAAAGTAAACACACGACTCAAATCGGTGGAGAACGCAATTAACAACAAGAATTCTACGGCTAAGGTCGATACAAGTCAAGTAAAGGCATGAATTCAACTAAACATGTTGCTCATAATTCAATTAAACATTTAAGACTCGTAGACATGCGAAACTGGGCTAATCAAGACTCAATTAAGATGTAACAAGATATTACTCAGTGCAAATCAGATTTTACAGCAATTAGCCCGTGTACGCACTCGTCACCTCGCGTACACGACACTCACATATCACAAAAGTATCACAACATTACAAAATCCAATGTGAGTTCTGATGATACGCTATAATTACGTATTTTAGTCACTTATTACACTCTAGTTTACTGCACTTTGAT
>ML260294.1:0-46905 GCA_005239495.1 Nicotiana undulata | reverse complement strand
CAGAGACACGCTTTCCCAAGGTCTCTTTGGAACAACTAGAGGTTCCAGGAGTCCCGCTTGTGTTAAGCGGTCGGACATGTCCTTCTGGCATACTAGACAAGTCCTCACATACTGCGCGACATCGTCGGCCATTTGGGGCCAATAATATGCACGGCGAAGTAAGGCCATGGTGCGTTCTTCGCCGGGATGGCCGGCCCACAGAGTGTCATGACATTCCGCCAAGAGAGTTCTTCTCAGATCCCCTCCCTTTGGAACATAAAGTCGGTTCCCTTTTACCTTCAGGAAACCATCCTCCATATAGAACTGGCGAGTCTTGCCCTGTCCTACTAGATCAACCAGATACTGTGCAGCGGGAACCTTGATGAGTAGATCCTGTATCTGGTCTTTAATGGTGGTGGCTACTTCGCTCCCCCTCAAGGTGGCGAGTAGGCACACCAATGCTAGGTCCGCTCTACGACTGAGTGCATCAGCCACATGATTAGACTTCCCACTTCGATACTCCAGGTTGAAGTTAAATTCCGCTAGGAGTTCCTTCCATCGGGCCTGTCGGCCATTCAGCTTTGGCTGGGTCATGAAATGACTAACAGTCGTGTTGTCTGTCTTGACCACGAACGGTGATCCAAGTAGATAATGCCTCCAAAGGCGTAAGCAATGAACAACATCCAGTAATTCTTTCTCGTGGGTGGCGTAGCGCCGTTCTGCATCCTTCAGCTTCCGGCTCTCATATGCTATGGGATGCCCGCTTGTAGTAATACCCCGCCAAGAGCATAGTCAGAAGCATCTGTTTGCACCTCTAATGGCTTGGCCAAGTCAAGAAGGGCCAAGACAGGACTACTAGACATAGCCACTTTTAATGCATTGAAGGCCTCCGCTNCGATAGAAATTGCATAATCCAAGGAATGACCTCAAGGCATGGATATCCTTAGGTGGCGGCCAATCTGTAATGGCTTGGATCTTTGCTAGTCCATCTTCATCCGCTCTTCCTCAATGACATCTCCGAGGAAGTCGATCTGTTTCTGAGCAAAGGCAAACTTGGATAGCTTTGCGTACAATTCATGCTCCCGCAATCGGGTTAGGACCTTCCGCAAGTGCTCCAGGTGTTCTTTCAGTGTCTGGCTATAGACCACAATATCATCCAAATAGACCACCACAAATTCATCAATATACTCTCGGAAGACCTGGTTCATCAGGGTGCAAAATGTGGCTGGGGCATTAGTCAAGCCGAACGGCATGACTAGGAAGTTGAACGACCCGTATCTTGTCACACAGGTCGTCTTATGTTCGTCGCCCTCAGCAATCCGGACCTGCCAGTACCCTGTATTCAGGTCAATTTTTGTAAATACTGTAGCACTCCCCAATCTATCGAACAAGTCTGCCATGAGTGGTATAGGGTACTTGTTCTTCACAGTAATTTTGTTCAATGCCCGATAATCCACGCAGAGGCGTAGACTACCATCATGTTTCTTCTGGAAAAGCACAGGGGACCCATGTGGGGACTTGGAGGGTACAATGATCCCTGTGTCTAGCATTTCCGTCAATTGTCTCCGAAGCTCGGTGAGTTCGGGTTGTGACATTCTGTAGGGTGCCCGGGCAGGTGGCTTCGCACCCGGCACCAACTCAATCTCATGGTCCACAGTGCGCCTAGGCGGAAGTCGCTTCGGCATTTCCTGTGGCATGACATCTTCGAATTCCAGTAGTAGCTCCTTTACGGGTGTAGGAAGTGGACCCGATGAGCGTTCTACTTCTTCAATGCATAGGGTAGCCAAAAATGTAGGCTCATGTCTCTTGACTCCCTTTTTCAACTGCAAGGCCGAGATGTTCTCAGCGGCCATCTTCATGGATATGCACGGGATAGTACAGGGTGTGGCCCCGTTTACTCCCATCATCAGAAGCATGTCCGCATATGGTACGGGCATGGTCTTGGTCTGCCTCAAGAATTCCAGTCCCACTATCAGCTCGAAGTCGTCTATCCTGGATAGACTCTTCCATCAAACACAGTGTTGAATAGGGTCAGACCAGGTGAATCTGAATTGTTAAGATGATATGGATAATTAATATCATATCCTGCTGCCTTAGGAGCATTCCCAGTTTCTGCAGTTATGGTTGCTTCAGTTATAGCCATCTTTCTTCAATTTGAGAACATATTGATTTGTTCATTGATGATAATTGTTTGAGCTCAATGCTCTGATACCATAAAAGATTTTGAAGATTCAGATATGCAGATCGAAGAAATCAGTGACTGAAGACTTAGAGAAATTTATGCGTATTCATTCAATTGTTTGTACATGTGTATATGTATATATATATATATATATATATACATATATATATACATATATATATATATATATACATATATATATACATATATACATATATATATACATATATACATATATATATACATATATATATATATATATATATATACAATTGAGCATTGAATTAAAATAAAGAGAAAGAAAAATATTATTTACACTTGTCCTATTTGTATTTGTCTAATCCTAACAACAAAATTCTATCCTAACAAACATTATTCCCTCACATGCTTTTCTGGTTGGCTAAGAAGCTTCTATCAGTTAAATAAATCAAGGGCCCAGATTTGATCCATCAGGGAAAGATGTGTGGTTGTGATTAACTAAGCCAAACTCCTTCAAATAAAAGAACATCCCACACATAACATAGGTTGTCCCTTGCAAACGAAAGAGCTCATGCCATAAATTGTTGTCGCTGACAATTGAGTATATCGAAACAACCCTAGTTTGGTCGGTCTCCCTTCTCCTTTCCTCTTCTTCTTCGTTCATACCTCATACTTCCATTGATGTCCAAATTGAGCTGGGGTATTGAATTTCTAACAAGTGGCGGAGCCAGAATTTTCATCAAGGGGTGTCAAAAAATAACTAATTAGATATATTAAAAAATCTAGGTGAGTCAACGTATAGTAAATATACATAAAATAAAATTTTTTATCTAGCAATATAATTTAATTTTCCGGCAAAGGGGAGTCGCTTGACACCCCTTGGTTCAATGTGGCTCCGCCATTGGTACGAGAGATAAGGGATGATTAGTTCCGAGATTAAATTTGAGATGAGTATCCTACGTTTGGTTAATATAAAATTATGGTATAACTAATCCCGGGACTATTTATCCCGGGATGACGAGATTGTAGTATTTTTTTTATCCCTATGGGAGAGTGAGATAACTACTCACTGGATAATTAATCATGAGATAACTTGTTTCCCAACCAAACAACCCCTTAGGGCTCGACTAATATAGAAACATGCGGGGAAGTCCCACATACTTCATGTGAAATGCGACATTATTTTTTGTGTTCCAACTCGAAACCCTTAGTTAAGGATGAATGAGTATTTACTAGCCCACAATGCTCTTTGGTGATAGTACACATAGTCTTGTATCATATCATATCCAATATAAAATAACACATATATTTTCGCATAACTTAATATAAATATTATGAGAAAAATCCTCTCTACCTTCTAGGCATGATTAATGCTTGCATATCCATTACCCTCCTCAGACCCCACTGAAAATTATTATTGTTAATATAAATATTATTTAATATTATCATTCAAATACTGCATAATTATATGGCTAATCAAATATAATATTAATTATGCAAGATTTACTTTTTCTGATTCCTCCAACCAAACATTGTGGTTCGGTGGAATACATAATCCATTATAAATATTTTTATTAGTTATATGACCCTTTTCATGAAATTTTTATGCAAGATATAGGAGATTGATACAATAAAACACATGAAATATTTGCATACTCATTTTCTTTATTTAAGTTGATTCCATTTTGTCCCAAACTTTATATCAAGTTACATGAGAGTTTATGCTGGAATTAATATCTCTAACCATATAAGTGTAATTAGAGTGAGGTATAGGACCAAATTTAGATTCCACAATATGTCCCCATTTTATCCGCTTCCTTTTCAGGTGTCTCTGTCTGCCACTTCAAAATTTCAGGTCTACGCTATTTTAGTAGTACTACTAGTACTAGTATATATCCAGGCCCCCACTCAATTCAAATTTATTTAAATTTTCTCTTATCAAAATCCAACGGTTCCTTCAATCCAAATCATCCTACTCGACCAAAAGTGATGAATTTTCAAAATCTCATATCCATTACTAGTATTTTCTATTTTGGTTCTATCTGAACGGCAGTTTTTGTTTTTCTAAAAATAAAACCAACACACACACGGCACACAAAAGTGAACATCCTTTTCCCCCTTTTCTTTTTGATAAACCAGAAAAAAAAAGAAGAAGCTTTTTTCTTCATTAGATAAATCTATTTCTGGCTTTAGGCAATTTTGCTTCTGTCTTCCTCAAAAGGGCTTGTTTTCTCGACATAATGAACCACCCCATGTTCTTGATTTAGCCTAAAAAGAAGTTCCCTTTTTATTTTCCTAATAATTGGAATGACAACTTTTTTGTACATATAATTCTTGCTTCTGTTGTCCGTTTCACCAAATTCTATGGCGCGTAGTTCGTTAGAGGTAATGCTGGAGACTCTCCGGCAAAGGGACGAAAATGAGAAGCCTAAAGACTTGCCACCGGCATTACCGGCTCGGCCCAAGCTTAAATCCAGGACTAGGCCTCCTTCACCTAAGAGAACGTTGCCCATTGAAGGCGATATTGAATTGGAGAAGAATAGTAGCAAGAAATTAGAAGAGTCTAAAGGGTTGCAAAGGAATGCTAATTTTGGGGCTTATAAGAAGGTTAAAGGAATGGAACCTAACATCAATTATTTTATTAACAAGGTAAAAAATAGTTACTGTCATTAGTGCATTGTCTTCATTTCTATTAATTTACTGTCTTTATTCATATAACTTTAGTTTTAGATAGATCCATAGTTGTTGAAGTTATTCTTGTTAATTGCTTTGATTCAATGATCGATTAGTGCGTAGTTTTTATAGCTCAATTGTGTTTGCTTTATTTACTAGTGGAACATTTCAAGGTTGTTCTAAGATGATTTTGTTATGTAACTTAGAGCTATATTTGTGTTTCAGAAGCTTTGCATCTGGTGTCGCCTAAGGAATGGACAATGGGTATCAGGACAGATTCAATCATCTTCAGGAGAGAAAGCTACAGTACTACTATCTGATCACAGTGTGAGTTCACGTATTCCTGTTATTTCCTAATGATGAATATTTAAATTTTACAGCTGCATCTGACTTACAAGAACTTCGTGTCATACTATAGATTGTGACAGTGCCTGTAGGAGAGCTTTTACCTGCTAATCCCGATGTTCTTGAGGGTGTGAATGATCTAATGCAACTTAGTTATTTGAACGAGCCATCAGTTCTTCACAACCTTCAACACAGATATGCACAGGACATAATATATGTGCGTAACACTAAACTGCATATATGCCTCGTTTTGTAATTTCATGTCTCTCCACTTTTAATTTTTTCCTGTCCCACTATGCCTGCAGAGTAAGGCAGGGCCTGTCTTAATAGCAATCAATCCCTTCAAAGATATCCAATTGTATGGGGACGAATTTGTTACAGCTTACAAACAGAAGCTCTTGAATGATCCTCATGTTTATTCTATTGCTGACACTGCATACGACCGAATGATGGAAGGTTTTCCACGGAACCATACTCATTGTTATTATACAAAAAAAGTTCATTGTTAGCTCTTTTAAAAGCTTTAGATGCAAGCTGATCCTAATTTCTTTGCTTTTACCTTTTGAATCGTGCAGACGAAATAAGTCAATCTATTATCATAAGGTTGGTGAAAATGTCTCTTTGTTGTCTTTAGTGATGCGAGATACTTAATGTGTATTTCTACTCTGGTTCAGTGATTCATGTCTTAGATAGTGATTATCAAATCATGGTGATTTTAATGATTGGGAGGAACTAATATCTCTTCATATCATACAGTGGGGAAAGCGGATCTGGGAAGACGGAAACAGCAAAGATTGCAATGGAATACTTGGCTATGATTGGTGGAGGCAGTGATGGAATAGAGAGGGAGGTGCTGCAAACAAGCTACATATTGGAGGCCTTTGGGAATGCCAAAACTTCCATGAACAATAACTCTAGTCGATTTGTCTGTCTCTATGGCTGATTCTTTTCTCGTTTACTTTCCTTTATTTCCCCATTTGTTGCAATTGTTCTGACAGTTGTCCCTGATGGATGCAGGGAAAGTTGATTGAAATTCATTTTAGTGCAACAGGGAGGATATGCAGTGCTAAAATACAAACCTGTAAGTGTGTCCACGAAGTTTGATTCAAAGAATGCAATTTATTGTAATTGTCCTTTCATAACTGTTTTAGCATTGTTACTGACTTTTATACTTCTTTGTGCATGTCCAATGTGCTAATGCTAAAACAATGAGCAGTACTTCTTGAAAAGGTGGGATTTTCTTCTCCTCACCCTCGTTTTTGTTGTTGCATTTATATCAGTACAATTGCAATCTAATTCTTTTGAAACATAATGTCTTCTTTGGGCAGTCGAGAGTAGTTCAGCTGGTCAATGGAGAGAGGTCCTACCATATCTTTTACCAACTATGTGCCGGGGCTCCACCTACTTTGAGAGGTCTGTAATTGATACCAGACCTTCTATTGTGGTTTCTTTGTTGCTTATTTCACTTGTAGGACTTCACATGGCTTTAAATATTGCCGTCTCCATTGGTTGTGATTGTTCAATTAATCAGCGATGTAACTTCATTGCCAAAACAACTTCTGTTTCTGATGTTGTGTGGTTACAACTCCTGAGATGTTTTCTGCATATCTTTCCCTGAACTGAAACTTCTGTGATCTTAAAGATGTAGCAAGGGCTGTGATTTTGAAGTTGTAAACATCAATATAATAGGATACAAGAGTAAATTAGTAGTCACAAAACTTAGTAATCCAACAAGATGTTCCTAAACATGGAAGTGGGACTGCATCCGAAGGTGGTCTAAGCTGAAAAGAAAACCATGAGGACCAAGCGATTGAATCCCAGCAGAGGCGACAAAACTAGGTGGTGTCTTCCATCCCTAAGCTTTGTGGGTAGAGTGACCCAATAATGTTTGTTCTGGTGGGAGATGCACCCAACCTGTGAAATATGAGAGCTGTGGCGCAAGTTAGCCTGGACAACACTGTTATTAGTAAAAAAAGATGGAAGTGGAACTCCGGAGCAGGAATATCTAGAAGTTAGGCATACAGCTTATGAATCATTTATAAAGTGAGAAGTTTTATTGGAGTAAAAAACTCTGTTTAATGGAAGTTCTTTCTATATTATGTGCATATAATTTTTTGTTTTACTAGAAAAGAGTACATTTAAGAGATTGAACTGACTTTTTCTTGATTTAAAAATAAAGAGAGATTGACTGACTCTTTTATTTCTTTCTGGTGCTCTATAAATTTTCTATTTCTCTTCTTTAGGAGGGCAGGGGTGTTATTTAAAGATTCTTTTTTTTTTGTTGATAAATTAGTTATAGAAGTTGCATAAAGAGCTTCTTGAGAACTTCTATGTGGTTCATTCTCAGATAAAGTTAAGTTAAAAGGTGCATCAGAATACAAATATCTCAACCAGAGTGACTGCTTGGTGATCCATGATGTCAATGATGCTGAGGAATTTCGTAAGCTTATGGTGAGCCTTCAGGGATAAGACATGGTCAACTTATGTTTGATTTCTGTTCTTTCAGTTCAATGCCGTGCTGGATCTTATTTGTAATTATTTCCTTTGTTTCTCTTACTTTCACCAGGAAGCCCTAAATTCTTTTAGGATTTCTGAAAGGGATCAAGAGCATGTTTTTCAGATGATTGCTTCAGTTCTATGGCTGGGAAATATAACATTCCAAGTAATTGACAATGCAAGCCATGTTGAAGTTGTGCAAAGTGAAGGTTTGCTATCTTGTCAATGTAGCATTAGCTAATGTTGATCCTCTTGTACCTTTTTTCAATCTGAAAGTAAATACAGATATGATTTTCATAATCTTATACATATATAAGTAATTGTACTCTTGGTCAATTGTAAGTTAGCTTTCCAACTGTGAATCTCTTGACTTAGCTTTTGCTCAGCATCCATATAATCGGTTTCAGCTTAAGCACTTTCTTCCATTTTGAGTAAAAGGCAGTCTATCATATTTCTCATTGTCAGTTGGCTGCTTTTCTCTGGAGTAGTTATGTTAACTCCAGAAGTACTCTTGTTAACTCCATATCTCTGCAATTTTGAGGGTCTCTCTTAGGCTTGTCCTCTTTTTGGGCCATGAGTGTTATACATTGTTATAGAGCCTCTGTTGTTGTGATTCATGCAAATCTCTTACGCTTCTTATGATAATTCTTTCCTGCACCTCTTGTATTGTCTTACTTTGTAACAATAATTGTGATGTTCCTTGCTTCACTTTGTTCGCAAGGTCTTCAACTTTTTAGTATTCATTTATATTCTGTGCTTCCATGGAGGCTGTTTATCTGTTTGGTTTCTCACCATCTTTTATATTGCAGCTGTTACAAATGCTGCTAGCTTGATTGGATGTTGTGTAAATGACCTCATGCTAGCTTTATCAACGCGCCAAATACAAGTCGGCAAGGATAAGGTTGCCAAGAGTTTAACTATGGAGCAGGTTAATCGAAGTGCTTATATTCCATCTCTTGCTGATTTTCTTTTTATCACATTTTCATCCTGATATTTACCAGAAGATGTGCTATTTTCATTAATTATTCTTATACATGAATTTATCACTCCTATTTCTTCTTGAGAACTTGACTCATGTTGAATCTGATTCAGGCAACTGATAGAAGAGATACATTGGCAAAGTTCATTTATGCAAACTTGTTTGACTGGATAGTTGATCAAATGAACAGAAAGCTTGCAATGGGTAAAGAACAGGCGGGTAGATCCATAAATATTCTGGATATTTATGGTTTTGAATCATTTAAGGTAAATTTAATTCGTTTTTTTTAAAGAACTATTATACTGCATAGGAAGATTCCTTGTATCCAACTTGACAGTCCCATTCCCACTTTTCAGAGAAACAGTTTTGAACAATTTTGCATAAACTATGCAAATGAGAGGCTCCGGCAGCATGTCAACCGACATCTTTTGAAACTTGAACAAGAGGTAAGCATATCATGATCCTTCCTAGTTCATTATTATTGCTTCGTCCCTTTCCTCTACTAACTTCTTTGACTGAAAGGAGGTAAAAAGGAACAAGTCTCTTTACCGGTTTTGCATAAGCTGACTATAACGAGTGAAACTTTTTATGAGAACAGGAGCTGAGAAATTGTAGTTGTCAAAAATAGCACGTGCCGTACGCGTGCTAAACTAGCTAAGCCCTGGACAAACGGTCCCTCTCCATGGCTCAAAGCCTGTGACTGACTGCTCGCACGGGATCAAATGTCCATTCTTAAACCGTCCCTTACGAGCCGGAACAATGATACGAGTGCCCTATATTTACCGGCCATGACTTCAATTTGTTAAGCTCACGACGCCCCCACACCAATTCCTCTGCCCAAATCTTAAGGGATAAGGTTGAGAGTCCAACAAACTCCTCAATCAACCCCGAACAATCTGGGGGAGATTTGCACCATAATGGTCCATGACCTCATTCGTGTCTCTTCAATGGAGACTCCACCTACACTTGGACCCTAAGAGACCCATGTCCTATATAATTCAGACTAATGAACGAGCGAAGGCATCTAATCCAATCTTTATCACCTGTCATCAAGGCAATCAAACTTCAAGCTTACTACTTCCAGCTCTCAGCTTACTTTCCATACTTAATGCCGTTTCCATTTTCACTCTTAAGCTTTCTTAGAATTTCATCTCGAGCCAAAGGTCTCTCGGAAACAGTCTCTCTATCTCCCCAGGGTAGGGGTAAGGTCTGTGTACGCACCACCTTCCCAGACCCCACTTGTGGGACTCCGCCGCGTTGTTGTTGTAAGCTTTCTTAGAATTAGCCTTGTACAACAACAACAACTAAAAACCCAGTGTAATCCCACAAGTGGGGTTTGGGAAGGGTAGTGTACGCAGAGCTTACCCCTACCTTACAAAGCTACTTAGAATTAGCCTTGGTACTTTATATATTAAAAGGAAACATTGTACGATCGTGGATTTGGACTGTTGAATAAAACAATACGCTCTCGCTTCCTCTCTATTCACTTTTTTCTCATTTCAATTGTATTGATTATTTTGTTTGTACTGCTAATACCCTACTTCCTTATCAACCGTAGAGTAATTACCTTCTACAGAAACTATTAGGGCATTTAAGATCAGTGGCTGCTGCAGAAATTTTTATGTTACGCAGAAAAACACAAGATTGTTAGACTCAGATTTTTCCTGTCTGTAGTTTTCCTGTGGTATCTTCGGGCTTTATTACTCTCCTGAAGATATTCCTTACAGCATCATTTTTTGATGTCGATGCAAGAACTGATGGTTTTCATATCAGGAATATGAATTGGACGGAATTGATTGGACAAAAGTAGACTTCGAAGACAACCAAGAGTGCCTGGATCTTTTTGAAAAGGTATTTCTGCATTTTGGTTCTTTTTCCTATTACTTGGCGTCAGGAGTTTATATAATCTGTTAGCTTTCTTCTGTCCTGGATTATGCGTTTACTTTAGTTCTTAATTGCGCAATCACACTGTTGTTGCTCTTTTTCCCTTTTGGCCTTTTACATCTTTTTCCCGTTTAGTCTTACTCTTTCCATGTTTAATTGTTGAGTTGGATGCAAAGGATAAAAATGCATCTGTTTCTATCGTTACAAGTTCTATTTGATATAGCTGCCACCACAATTTTCTTGTCGTTGTATTCCTTCTTATGGGTTAAGTAGTGAAAATGCAATATATCGAGTCAATCATATATAAGATCTCTGTATTTTGGCTACACAATTTACCACATGTATTTGAATGGACATACCAGTTGATCGATGAACTGTCATTTTTCGTTTTGCAGAAACCCTTTGGGCTTATATCTTTGTTGAATGAAGAATCAAATTCCCTAAAAGCCACTGATTTGACCTTTGCGAGTAAACTTCTGCAGCATATCAAATCTGACCCTTGCTTTAAAGGCGAACGAGAAGAATTTCGTATTCGCCATTATGCTGGAGAGGTCAGTTTCTTTTATAAATGCATCTTTTCTTGTCATGTGCTATAGTTCTACGGATATTAAGTAATATTTTCTTGTCTGCTAGTACTTAATTACTCAGTTTGTCTAACTCCGTGGAATCTCCGAGTTAATTACTCATTGTAACTCTGGACAAAGTAATTATTTATATTTGTTTCTTCCAGGTTACTTATGATGCAACTGGCTTCTTAGAAAAGAACAGAGATGCACTGCATTCTGACATTATTCAGCTACTCTCATCAAGTGGCGGCCAGCTACCTCGGCTGTTTGCCTCTATTTCTGCTAATGAAGATACAGAATTCTCAAGTCCATCAACCTATACAGGGGTGCCAGATTTTCAGAAGCATAGTGTTGCAACTAAGTTTAAGGTGGTTATTTTCTTAACTTCTCTATAGAACTTGATCATGCTAACAAACTGAACACTTTAGAAAATAAAAGTTCGTATCTTAGGGTACCCCGATAGTTGCTCAAGGTTGTCCTTTATCAAAAACTTCTGTCAGGATCATTTGCTCAAACTGATGCAGCAGTTGGAAAATACAACACCGCACTTCATATGCTGCATAAAACCAAATAATAAGCAGGTTCCTGGCATGTGTGACAAAGATCTTGTCATACAACAGCTCAGATCCTGTGGTGTTCTTGAGGTGGTTAGAATATCAAGATCTGGCTATCCTACTAGGTTAACACATCAAGAATTCGCTAGCAGGTGACATACTTGATCCTTAGTTTGTCGCTGACTTGTTCTTTTGGTTGCTTTTCGACTTATATGAATGCGGTATTTTAGGTACGGCTTCCTTCTGGTGAAGGATAATGCATGTCAAGATCCTCTAAGTATGTCAGTTGCCATTCTTCAGCAGTTTGATATTCTTCCGGGACTGTACCAAGTTGGATATACAAAGTTATATTTCCGAGCAGGACAGGTGAGCTCTTAGTTCCTCGTTTTCTGACATGAAGATAGGTTTTCTTTTCAAACAATAATGTCATTGATCTAATCATCAAAAAGACACACCAGAAAGTTCAAATCTTTTCTAATTTTTACTACTACATAGTTGAAGCAAATTATGACATATAAAAGTGTGGTGCGTTGATATGAGCGCAAGCTGGCCGGGACACCATCCTTTTAAAAAAAAAATGTGTGGTGTCTTCCAAACTGGTGACATCACATTGAGGCCATATCATATTTTTGGATGCATGTCCTTTTGGAGAAGGCTTGTGAGTAGTCCCATGCATATTGGAAAGAACAATCAGAAATGAAGGAAAATATGGTTTAACATATTTCCTCTGATATGTATGACCTATACAGTCTTCTAATGAGGCAATGGGTTTATATCATTGAAGATTGGATTTCCTTTTGTGTGCCTTTCTTTGAACTTCTGTCTCTCTAACATGTAGATTGCTGCATTGGAGGATGTGAGAAACCAAGTTCTGCAAGGTACTCTTGAGGTGCAGAAGTGCTTTCGTGGTCATCGTGCTCGTCGTTACTTCCATGAGCTGAAAGGAGGAGTAATCACACTTCAATCATGTAAAGCGGATCCCTTTGCAGCTCTTTTTTATTTTTCTTTTGAATACAATAGAAGGTGATATTCATGAACAATGTTGTGTCTATCAGTTTTTTATGAGTATTTGTTCATTTGAAGACCACATTAGATATCTTCAAAGTGTCGAGCACCAGGGCTGCCATTCCGACGATTTAGAAAAACAATAAATATATAATTTCCTGCTATTTGAAGCAATGCTGAAAGTTCCAAAGTAACTAGTGATATAAACCAGTTCAATTCTGAGCTGATGCATCAATATAGTATAATTTTAAGACTTCCAATGCTGAATTTTACCTGATAGTCTGACTCAATATTCGTTCTTGTAGTGATTCGCGGTGAAATTGCAAGAAACCGGTATAATACTTCGGTGGGGTCTAAGGCGAAGGTGGCTCACAAAAGCGATAAGCAGCTGGTGGCTGTTGTGCAGATACAATCAGGTAAAATTATTTGGATTGGTATCTCTGTGATTATGAAATCAAATAGATTTACACGTCTTTTTTATTGCAGCGATTCGTGGATGGTTGGCTCGAAAGGATCTTAATAAACTGCAGAGTGCAAAAACGTTAAATGTAGACATCTCAAAAACAGGCAGAAAAATGGAGGTCAAGGTACTCTATCTTAAAGATTCAAAGATATCCTTACTAGGTCACTTTGCCTCAGTTTTAGTTCTCTTAATAGAACAAATATCAGAATAATTGGTTTCTATAAAAGCTTCTCCATAATTTTTTATTGAACTTTTCTTCTTTCTTCGTTCAGAATTGTAAAATCTGCTTCGGGACTAGTATCTTTAAGAATTTGGTGGCCTGTTTGATGAAGCCAACTTTAGGTATTCCTTTTTTTTTCATTTTTTTTTGGAATCCAATTTTGGGTATGCAATTGCATTTCTGGTTTCAGGGTTCGGGGGAGTCTTTTTTCATTGTTCTATTCTTACTTTGGAAGATGAAATGCTTTGGCATCTAGAAAATGCGAGTATTTCATTATTAAGATTGAATGAAAAAGACAGTAAGGGAACTGGGTAGGGAGGCCTTTTTTGGTTTATACATTAGTCCTTCCCCACTCCCCTTGTAGAGGCAAAAAAAAAAAGAAAAAAGGAAGCTTGCGAAGAGTTACTGACTGATCAATCAGGATAATGGCTTCATTTTCATGCTTTCCTTTTTTCTTAATTCTTATTGCACTATGGCTTCTCAGTCTTGAAGTCTGATACGATCCTAAATGCAAACAGTGGAGGCAACACTGTACAACAACAACTACCCAGTATATTCCCACAAAGTGGGGTCTGGAGACGGCAGAGAGGCAACACTGTAGTCTTTAATATTTTTCTTGACTGCTTGAGAACCTGGTTGATGCTGTAGTAAGTTTGTATTTTTTATGCAAGCAGGAGTTGCCTCGAGAAATTTTACCTTCTGTTGTAGAAGACCTCGAAAGGCGGGTTTTAAAGGCTGAGGCAACCCTTGGAGAGAAGGAAATGGAAAATGTTGCCCTGAAGGAACAAGTAAACCTATTCGAGGCCCGATGCCAAGAATATGAGGTCAAGATGAGGTCAATGGAAGAGATGTGGCAAAAGCAAATGGCATCATTGCAGGTGAGTAAGCTGCAATATGATCCTAGATAGTTGATCGGTCCCAATTTATGTGATACTTCTCACTTTTCGAGATTCAAAATTTTTTTTCGAAATAAAATTTACATATATGGTAACTACGTAAAAAGTAATATAAATCTCAATAATTAAAAAGCTTATGAAAAATTATAGTTATAAGAATAATTATCTGACTCTCGAAATCTGAACAGTGTCACCTAAATTGGGACGGAGGGAGCACTTGGTATCTCTTGTTCTATGGAGCTCTATTGATATTGCTACCGCGTCTTCTCACATCTCTGGTCCAATTGATAATTAGTTTGTGAAATGATAATTTTTCCCGAGATAGGCAACATCCTTTTTCTTTACCATGTCTCGTGTCTGGAGAGATATTGGGTATAAAGATAGCATCCTTGCCATTTCTTTTAATAAGGAGATTGAAGCCTGATGATGGTAAATGAAAACAAAAATCTTCCTTCATTGGCTGGTCTACTTTGCCCCTTTCATCAGTCACATCAGCAGATCTTCTTTTGTTTTTAAACAATATTTTTATTGCTTGGCTGATCACCATGATCCTTTAATTGGCTGAAAACAAAATTGAAGCCTGATGATAGTAAATGAAAACAGAATCTTCTTTGATTGGCTGATGGTATTTTATATTTCTGTTGGAAATTGACTTTATACTCGTGAATTCTATTTCCGGATTTACTAAGGTAACTGTAACATTGAATGATGAAATTTCTAATTTGGTGATACATCAATTGTTTTGCCAAAGCAGGCTAGTCTGGCTGCAGCCAAGAACAGTCTTGGTGCTGCTGGTGATACTACTGGTCGACCTGGAAAGCCTGAAGGTTCCCCATCTCCTCGCTATTATGATTCTGATGACGCAACATCTATGGACACTCCTGCGGGATGCACTCCAGTTAAATTTACTAACAACAGCTTAGGTGTTGGAGCTAACAGAGAGGTTAATGGTGGTTTACCCATAGTCAGCCACCTAACACTGGAATTTGAGCAGCGAAAGCAGAATTTTGACGATGAAGCCTTGGCAATTGTTCACTTGAAACCAGGGCAGTTACATTCTACTAATCCTGCAGATGAGTACCGAAGACTGAAGTGCAGGTTTGAGGAATGGAAAAAAGATTACAAGGTCCGGTTAAAGGAGACAAAGACAAAAGTACACAAACTTGGTTCTTCTAAGGCAGGGAAGAATCGTAGAAAATGGTGGGGTAAGAAGAGCAAGTGATTTTAGGTTAAGATCAGTCGTTTTCTTCCTTAGGGTATTAAAATATATAGGTGAAACTAATTTCCCCAACTTGTGGTTGGTAATATAGCAGAGTTGGTGGAGATTGGGAAATAGTGTGTGTGATCGGTTATGGATCCTCTGATCCCTCCCCAAGATAGTTAAGAGCTTGTTTGTAAATAGCCTGTTGTAAACATTAGATAGCTTTGCCAGAATAGGACTAGAGTTTTCTCAGTCCACATGCTTCTGCATTTAGCAAATGTTGTAATTAGTTGTTACTGAAAGATGGTGATCAATATTTTTTAGAAGTTTTTTAGTCACGTCGGAAATTTATATGCTAGTAGAAAATTTAGAGATTCCGTTTTGCTTTTACTTCTATTTTATATTATATTGGACAGGTGATGAGCTTTACTGGAGCGACATGGCTGTTGAAGATTCATACAGGTAATTTTAACTTGCTTGGGATTGAGGCGTAGTCATTATCACAAGAGTTAAAATGAAATGCTAGTGGCTTAAAGAGTATTTATCACATGGTAAAATAGTTTTCATATGCCAAATATTTGCATTTCTGAATGAATCAGTGGTACAAGCCTCTTGGGGAGGAAGTCAAAATGTAAAATTTAAGATCCAGGAACAAACTTAGTTGCATAAACCCATGCATTGTTAGCAACAGGGTTGTCAAGGTGATCCAAGAGGTTCTCAAGAGGGCCTTTGCCAGTAACAATAGCTTGAACGAAGAATCCGAACATGGAGAACATAGCCAATCTTCCATTCTTGATTTCCTTAACCTTGAGCTCGGCAAAAGTAGTTGGGTCATCTGCTAGACCCAGTGGGTCAAAGTACTGGCCACCTGGGTAGAGATTGTTGCCATCACCAACTCCAGGAAGCCCATTAATTCTGAAACCTTCTACAAGGCCCATTAGCACTACTTGGAAGCCCAACACTGCTAAAATGCTCTGAGCATGGACAAGGTTTGGGTTGCCCAAATAGTCCAATCCTCCTTCACTGAAGATTTGGGCTCCAGCTTTGAACCATACTGGTTCCTTGAAATCCACTTTCACCCATTTCTCAAGAACTTCTGGAGTAATGCAACCCAGTGCCCCAAGCATGGCCCATCGCCCATGGATAACCTGGAATTGTTTCAATTTTAATCTATCAACTACGTCTCAATCCTAAATTAGTTGTCCTCAGTTATACAAATATTATGTAACATTTAGAAGATCAATTATCCTTTTTTCCATAATCGTTCGATAACTTTTTTCTTTTTATACGGACTTGAAACTTACTAGTAAAAGAAAAAGAAAGTACCTCAAGAGCTCTATTCTTTGCAAAGGCCTCAGGATCAGCTGATAAACCAGCTGTGTCCCATCCGTAATCACCGGGGAATTCTCCGGTCAAGTAGGAAGGAGTTTGAGCAGAAAAAGGTCCCAAGTACTTGACACGGTCAGGTCCATACCACAATTCATTACTCTAACAACATGGAAGAAAATGACAAGACAACACATCTTAGCATAGGCGGATGCAATATAGTTGTTCAACTGAACTAAGTATTTTCTTACGGGAAATATAAAGAAGGAGATGAAAAATTTACCATGGTGAATTTGGCAGAGCCCATGGGAACAACATCTCTAAGAGGGTTGGCATATTTGTTCTGGCCCAAGAATGGAGTTGCTCTAACAACAGTGGCGGAGCTGCCGGTTGCTGCCATTCTCTTTCTTGATTTCTCTCTTGGACCTCACATTCGACTAAGTTTCTTGCACAATGTATATATACAACTGCTGGAAAAATATGGAGGGTCCCATCCCAAAGGATACTACTTCTTGTGTTTAGAAAGTGACAATATTACATGGGTGGCTAAGGTTGCAGGGACAGAAAATTGTGGTCGGATATACTTTTAAGTTTCTGCATCAACCAATGAGAAGTGTTTAGTAGATTTTTGAGTATCTCCAAGTCATGACTCATATCCTCCTATCCAGATTATTATCTTTCTGTAGCATTGTTAATAACAGAGTAATTACTACTGTAAAACAGAGTTAAGACTACTCATATATAGTGTTGCACAATCCATCATTACTCGCGTACAAGCAGAGATAATCCACAAATTTTAAAACGCTTTAATTTAAAATCTCTTGAAAGCATTACCAATGACGATACTTAACTGCTTACAAATAATGAAAACTTTTTGCAGATAAAAATTACTACTAGATTTGAAAATTTTGGATACTTTGGCATATTCCACTTTAATTAGTTTCTGTCAGAGCTTAGTTTATTTCAAACCCGATGTACGCCACGGCTAGCTCTAATTATCTTTAAATGGTTTCTCCTCATCTAGAATCCTCAATAAACGTTGTATACGGGTAAAATCGGGATAGAGCATACCCTGATTTTCCGGTGAAGAAAACAGAAGAAGGGCATGGACGCTCGAAACCGAAGTCGAGGTCGGAACCTTTCGTATCGAGACCCATGTAAGAAGGACGGTGTGTGTTCGTCACCGGGCGTGATAAAGCGACACTCCCCGGACCTAGTACGAGTTCTAAAACTTCGAGAAACACGGTAAACGGTTACATACGATGGATAAAGGGCCGTGATATTCGTACTTGAGCGGATATCACGACGCGGATCTCACTCGATGTCGGTTACAGATCACTAATTAATGAGGAAGGAAGATTTTTACCCCTTTTAGACTTGTACAAGGGATGAAACTCTCCTACTATATAAAGTAAAGGTTTTTTTTCTTTTGAGAGACACATTGTAACACGCAAGCCAAGGCAATACAAATTCATTTTCCGTTTTCTAGCTATTGCGGAAGTTCTTACATAACTATTTGTTCTTCATCTGATTTGGGTTCGAACTAAGGGTCCGATCGAGGGCAAAACTACTGTTCAACTTGGGTTCGGGCTGGGCCGTAACATTACAATTGGTTTGTATTCATTTTATCTTTAACTCATTTTTCTAATATTCTTGATTGTTTGAGTTGAATCAATCCACATATCCTTAAAATCGTGTACAAATTAATTGTTATCCGTTTTACGGGTAAACAGTTTGGCGCCCACCGTGGGGCTAAGGATAATAGTGGTGATTTGATACAAATCTCCACAACACGCTCTATTTTATGCTTTTTCTTTAAAGTCTTAATTTCAGGTCAGTTTAAAAATGTCAAATTCTCAGCCTGCCCACTTGAACGTTTACGCTGAGTCTGGCCATCGTGGGGAAAACAATAATCTGGTGCCTAGCAATAAGGTGTTTCATGCTGATCCCAACGAACTCCCAGTTGCCGATCCGGTCAATGCTAACTCACAAGTGGTCATCGACGTCCATCTGCCAACTGATCTCGAAAACAGTGTTCGCAGGGGACCCCGACCAACATCTCAAGAAGCGCCCAAAGGCGAAGGCGATAGGGTAAGCCTACGGTTAATATTCGAAATGTTGCAGGCTCAACAAGCGGCGATAACGCAACTATAGAATCAACGCCACGCCCCCAGCAGAGTTGAGCCCGTTCAATCCCGAGAAAACATCCGAAGAAATGAACGGATCACCAAGAGACCGAGTGAAGCTGAGTCGGGGTCAATCTTGAAATAATAAAAATTCTTGAAGCATTAACGAAGCGGGTGGAGTCAGATGAAAAGAAAATTGAGCCAATGACAAGAAGGTAGAAACATATAATTCAAGGTCGATCAAATCCCGGGAGCACTCCCCATATTGAAAGGGCCGAATTCCAAGAAGTTTATCCAGAAGCCTTTTCCTCCGAGCGCGACACATAAGCCGATCCCAAAGAGGTTTCGTATGCCTGATATCCCAAAATACAATGGAACCATGGATCCGAATGAGCATGTGACCTCCTATACATGCGCAACCAAAGGGAACTACTTGGAAGATGATGAAATCGATTTGGTGTTACTGAAGAGTTTGTGGAGACTTTGTCCAAACGAGCAATGATATGGTATCACAACTTACCCCCAAATTCTATTAACTCATTTGCTATGCTTGTAGATGCTTTCGTGAAGGCCCATGCCAGGGCCATCAAGGTCGAGACCAGAAAGTCAGACCTTTTTAAGGTTAAACAAAGAGACAACGAGATGCTTAGGGAGTTAGTATCGAGGTTCCAGATGGAACAGATGGACTTGCCTCCGGTGGCAGATGATTAGGCTGTTCAGGAATTTACTCAAGGGATTAACCCCTGAAGCTCCATAGCAGCTAAAATAAAATTTTGGTAGAGTACTCGACTGTAACTTGGGCTGATGTCCACAACAGGTACCAGTCAAAGATCAGGGTTGAGGACGACCAACTCGGAGCCCTTTCTGGGTTTGTTATCCTATCAGGGCCGAAAACAGGTCTAAAAGAGCTGCTGATCATGATCCAAGACCAGTCGGGGATCGACACCAACCATACAACATGGACCGAAGGGAAAATGGGTCTGGGCGTCACCTCACAAGGAACGAAAAAAGAGGCAATCGTGGGCCTAGTAGCCGAGGTCTGATTTTGCAAAAATGGTTTTGACAGGCCTGATAGTTTATATGAGTCCACCAATTGTAAAGATACCTGGTCCTTTAGCAGTTCCCTCAGAGTTATACACTGGTAGGATTTCAACTTCACTAACTGTAATCTCAACTATTACAAGCCACTTTGTAATGACTCTCTTACAAAGATTTCAACACACTAACTTGTAATACACTTATTACAAGACACTTTGTTACTCACTAGTTACAAAGACTTTAACTTATGACTACACTAGTCACAACACAAACACAAATGATTTTTGATTTTGAGGTTCCTAAAACAAAACTTCTAAGAAAGCAAGATAGGATACAATAGAAAGCAAAACACAAGATTACAACTCAACTAAGGACACATACGAACACGTAGTGAAGGACGATGCGTGTTCATCACCGAGCGTGATAAAGCGACGTTCGCGGACCCAGAACGGGTTCTAAAACCTCGAGAAACACGGTAAACAGTTACACACGATGGATAAAGGATCGTGATATTCGTACCGTACTGGATACCACGATGTGGATCTCGCTCGATGTCGGCTATGGGTCAGTAATTAACGAGAGGAATTATTTCTTACCTTTTTTAGACTTGTACTAGGGATGGAACTCTCCCACTATATAAAGGGGTTTTCCCCCTTTTGAGAGACACACACATTGCAAGACGCAAGCACTATTGCTAAAGTTCTTACATTTTTTGTTGTTCATCCGATTTGGGTTCAAACCAAGGGTCCGATCGAGGGCGAAACTACTGTTCAACCTAGGTTCGGGTTGGGCAGTAACATTACAATTAGTTTGATTATTCATTTTATCTTTAACTCATTTATCTAATTTTTTTGATTATTTGTGCTGAATCAATCCACTTATCTTTAAAACTGCATACAAATTTAATTGTTATCTGTTTTAAGGGTAAAAAAACGTAAAAAAAACACACCAAAACAAACAAAAATAAAGTAAAGTTAAACGACACATAATATACTGAATTGGACCATATATAACCTAAAGATTAATGTTGGCATGTAGGAGGTGGAAGCAATTAGTACTTGCTTGTACCTAAAAATTAGCGATAAATTAATTTGGCTTATATATTCAGCTGTTCACAAATGAAAAATGTTTGGAGAAGTTACTCCTTCCCATTTTCTTTTACTCCTTCCCTGGGTTCTCATGAGTTATGACTCTCACGTATCTTCATTAGCTAGTGTTATATCCATGGGCGGAGTTAGGAGTACGGAAGGGGTTCACTCGAACCTTTTTTGTCGGAAAAACTATAATGTGTATATAAAGTAATATTTTTTATATACTTAATTTTCTTATTTTTTTCTTGATATTTCCTTGATGAAAATTCTATCTCCGCTACTAATTATAACAAGATACTACTAATGCTCCTTCATGCTAGCTAGTTATGTTTCTCCCCTCTTTTAGTGATCACCTTTGTAGACACCAAAAAAATTGATGCGTAATGAGTATATTTATTATTGAACATTACCTTTAGCTACTTGGAGAGCATAACAGATTGGCTAGAAGTAGTTTCCATAATCATAGTTCTTTATTACAACAGGATTATTTTTTTTTTTTAAAGGGTGTGAATAGGAAATGAAAGAGGCACCTCTCGGCTTGCACCTTTTCATCTCACCCTTTCATTGTCTATAAACTTAAAGACTTGGCCTCATTTTTACACATGAAAAATTTGAAATTTTTTCCTCTCCTTTCTATATTGTTACATTATTTTTTGGTTAAATTGTGTTTCCATATAAACAAAGTGTCAAATGCATGTGATTCCCTCCGTTTGTTGAGTTCGCTGAAGTTCTGTAATTTCGATTGCCAGTATTACATATTCCGTTCTATCCTGGGAGGAAATAATCCATAACCTTGGGCAACCGTGAGGGGATTGAATTCCTTAAGGACACACAAGCAACTTGTGAGATCGAAAATTATTTATGTTTTGTTTTATTGAACTAACATTTCTTTTATTCTCTGATTTTTTATATCGAACACGATTAAGGAATGTAAGTTTGGTACTTGATTCATAAAGGAAAAAGAGAAATTGTGGTTTCAGTAGGTGTCAGATGGAAGTTAAATTTCAATTGGAAATTAGATCGTTCATGACTTTCTAAAACGGTCACTAGAAGCCTACTTTGTGGCTGTAACATGTTTCTAATAATTTCATGGTTTCCAATTGTATGAGAAAAGTTTGCTTTCATCGTCGTGTTATTAGTGATACATCACTTCTCTTGAGAACCAATATTTTGAGTCATTAAAAGATAGACTTTAATGGGTCGTATGGTGAACTATTATTCTCTGCCTCTTATAAGAAAGAATAAATTCGGTCTCCATATTAAGAAGCGGTTGTAATAGTACACCGACTCACTAAATGCTTTCTTTTCTCATGTGATAGGATATGAATTTACAACTTTTTTTCTGACCAGCTATCTTTAAATTGTGTACGTTGATTTATACTAACATGTTTTGTATATCTATCAAGTTGTACAGAATATGATGCGACAACGTTGGCAGAAGATGACTTCCACGTACGACGTCGAAAGAAAGAGACCAAAAGATCAGTTGCAACGCGTAAAGCAGGTTGAATTGGTGGTCAGAAACTTACTCTAAGGATATCACGTCGGACTGAATTGGAAATATATTTGAGATAAAGACGAAAAATTGTTCTTCCATGGCTGTCCATTTTCTAGGTTGACGAAGTTGGTTCATTGTTTTGTTAGATGGTGAACGAAGTTAAATACTGTTAGTTATGATGCCAGAGTTTTAGTCCAAATAACATGGACAAATTCAGATGTACGTGAGTCCCAAGTGAGAAAATGTAGATGGGTATTTTTTTTTCCACAAGAGAAGCCATTTGAATCCAATATATCACGACCCAAAATCTACCTAGTCGTGATGGAACCTAACCCAACCCGCAGGTAAGCCAATTAAAAACTATCCAATTTAATGAGATTTATTAAGAAAAGAAATGATAATACACCACTTTTATACAAATAATTTCTCAAGGACTGGTAGTACAAAACATGAGCTTCTAGGATTAGATTTACAAAGCTGGTATGAAATATATACATCATCTATCCGAAATGTACATGAACAGATTTTTATAAATCTAAGGCTGCAATGAACAAGAAGCAGCTGCAACCGGAACGCAGGTACATCTTCAAATCCATCTCTCGTCGATCACAACAACATCACCATCCAACATCTGCATGCAAGGTGAAGAAGTGTAGTATGAGTACAACCGACCCCACGTACTCAATAGGTAACAAACCTAATCTTAGGTTGAAAGTAATGACGAGCTGGAACAAGGGCCAGAGTCCAACTCCAACAACCACCAACAGTTCATAACAATATAGTAAAGATGGTGCAAGAAATAACTCAATAAATAAATGCTCAGCTCGTATAAAATTCTGGAAAATAAATGCTTCTTTTAAGGTACAGTAAAACTCAAATCTTTTCCCGAAATCACCAAAATATGAGTAGGTTTGTAAAACTGTGATTTTTCCCAAAACTTTTCAACAATACTTAAGATGTTTCATTTTTTAGATAGCATGAGGAAGAATACATCTCTATGCCTACATATCAATATACAAGTGAAATCATGAATGTCACCAAAACCGGGTAGCAGAAGGAACTACATTTCTATGCATGTACCTAAAGTACGCATGTCAAATGCAATATATCTCAGTGTTGAACTTATGTACTCACACTCAGAGTACCCAATCTCATTGTCTCGTACTTTCCCCTCATCATGCTCAATCACCCGACACACTTAGTCACTCAATACTGTATATGGCCAATCCAGTCCAAGGAAGATCCATCCCTCAATATAAATTAACTGCGCTCACTAAGGGTGTACATACTCCGAAGGGGCTCCTTCAGCCCAAGAGCTATTCAAGCCAATTATGGCATAAATCAATGACACATGCTGCAACTTGTAGCCCGATCCCATAAATATATAAAGCCATAAGGCTCATTGCGACATGCAACCCGATTTACATATATATACAACTATAAGACTCGTTGCGGCGTGCAACTTGATCAATATATATACATAAATCACTCACAACTCGACACTCAGGCCCCAACTCAGTCACCAGTCTCTCCTGTCTCACGGGCTCACAACGCTCAGACTAAGAAACCCTAATCAATGATATGAGATATGACAATAAACAATAACAGAGACTGAGATATGATATGAAATTAATGAGTATAAAACCGCAACTTAACCAAATAATTCAACAGCAATATGACCGTGGGTCCCAACAGAATAAACATGTAGCCTAGATATGGTTTCTAACATGGATCACAGTTCCATAGTCCTAATACGTAGAGATTTCATGGTTAAAGATAAGATCAGGTATTTACACAGTACCACAAAAATAACGGAGTCACAATTCACATAGTGCACGCCCACACGCCCGTCACCTAGCATGTGCGTCACCTCAACGCCAAACACATAACACGTATTGTGATGACCCAAAAGGTCATCCCGTATATTCTTAGCTAATTCTGTGTTCTGAGGTCGTGGAAACCTCCTTCTATCTCACCTCGATTTGCGTGCGCAGCCCGAGCGTGTAGCCGGGGAGCCGTTATGTGAAAAATTGATAAGAATGATAATTTTGTGTTGAAATTTGCATTAAGTTGACCTTGGTCAACATTTTTGGTAAACATACCCGGACCCGTTATTTGACGGTCTCGGAGGGTCCGTAGGAAAATATGAGACTTGGGCGTATGCCCGGAATCGAATTCCGAGGTCCTAAGTCCGAGAAATGAATTTTTAAAAGAAATTATTTTCTGAAAATATAAGAGATTTTTGAAAGAGTAATTATATGTGAAATCTGTGGTATCGAGCCCGTATCTTAGTTCCGGAGCTCGGTACAGGTTTGATATATTATTTATATCATATCTGTAAAGTTTGGTAAGAAACGGGAGTCATTCGACGTGATTCGGACCATAAATGCAAAGTTGGGAAGTTTTGAGAAATTTTATTGATTTTTGGGTTTAAATCATTGTTTATGATGTTATTTTGGCGATTTGATCGCACGAATAAGTCCGTAGGATGTTTTTGAGGTTGTGTGCATATTTGGTTTGGAGCCTCGAGGGCTCGGGTGAGTTTCGGGTAGGTTTCGGGGTGTTTGAACTTGGAAAAATCACTGCTGGTGCACCAGTTCTGGTGTGCCCGCATCTGCGAGCCTAGGGCCGCAGGTGCGAGACCGGAGGTGCGCTTCTGTGTCCGCAGATGCGGTCCCACTCGCAGATGCGGACCCTTATCCGCAGAAGCGGTTCAGCAGGAGTGGATAACATTCCGCAGGTGCGGCCCCCTGTGGGCCTGTCCTTCTTTACGCAGGTGCGATCAATTTACCGCACCTGCGAGATCGCAGGTGCGACCCAAGCACCGCAGGTGTGAGAGTCGAGCAATGAAGTTATTAAAAACGAACTTCAGACGTTTTTCTTCAACTTTTTCACAAAAATAGAAGACCTAGGGCGATTTTCTCTCCAAATCGTAGCTAAGTGTTCATTAACTGATTTCCTTCAACTTTCTAATGTTTTTCATCAATTATCATCAAGAATCCTTGGGTTTTAATGGTAGCAATTGGGGATTTGGGTAGAGTTAGGGATTTTTGATTAATTGAGAATTAGACCTCGTTTTGGGGTCGGATTTCAAAACAAATTACATATTCGGGCTCCTGGGTGAATGGGTAATTGGATTTTGGTCCGAACCTCGTGTTTTGACCAAGCAGGCCCGAGGTCGATTTTTGGATTTTCGGGAAGAATGTTAGAAAGTCTGTAATTAGCATTGGAATTGAATTGTTTAGCATTTATTGATGTTATTGAGTCGATTATGTCTAGATACGATTGATTTGGAGTCGGGTTCAAAAGGAAAAGCGGTGCTGAGGCTTGATTTTGATCGTGGGAGTCGAGGTAAGTGTTTGGCCTAACCTTAGCTTGAGAGAATAGGCATTGAGTCTTATTTGCTACGTGTTTATTCCATGTCCAATGTATAGGTGAGGTGACGGGTACCTATATGTTGTGGTCGAGCATGCCCGTGAGTCGAATATGAGTAATTATGTGATTTTCATTGAGGTTTATTGTGTCATGTATTTAATATCAATCTGGCAGTTATTCATTTGAGGGAAATTCTTGGTTGTGAATATTGTTGAGTATTTGATCGGTGAAAAATATTTTGTTAAATTATACACTTGTGTATGATTGGTTATAGCTGTGTCCCTTGCCTGGACGGTATTATTCCTGTTGATTGTTCCTTTGCATTTATGGTTTCTTATTGTTGATTTTCTTTCCAAACTGTTGTTTATGTTGTCTATGCACGAGGGGACATTCCGTGCCGTGTTATGATATTTATGCATGAGGGGACATTCCGTGCCGTGTTATGATATGTATGCATGAGGGGACATTCCGTTCCATGTTTATGTTGTTTATGCACGGGGGGACATTCCGTGCCGTTTATGTTATTTATGCACGAGGGGACATTCCGTGTCATGTTATGATATTTATGCACGAGGGGACATTCTGTGCCGTGTTTATGATATTTATTCACGAGGGGACATTCTCTGCCGTGTTTGTGATATTCTATGCACGAGGGGACATGCGTGCCGTTTCTATTTACTTGTTGTTCTGTGTTGTTAATTTCTGTTGTTACTTCGATATTCAAACCGTTGCCTTGTTCCATTATTTCAATAATTGCTACCCCCTTTTCCCCAACATGTTTTCCTCCGTTTTTATACTTAATTATTTATTTTCGACCGTTATTTCTTTTATACATTATTGAACTGCACATGTTATATTAATTGTCATGTCCTAGCCTCGTCACTACTTGCCGAGGTTAGGCTCGACACTACTCAGTACACGGGGTCGGTTGTACTGATACTACACCTGCACAATTTTTGTTGTGCAGATCCCGGTACAAGACCTAGTGGATACTGATCTAGGTGGCTTCCTTCAGTCCATCAGGCGACACTGAGGTAGTCCTGTAGGCGTCCGTAGGCCTTGGCGCCACCTTCTATCCGATTTCCTTCCTGTCTTTACGCATTTCTTAGGCAGTAGTACTTTGTTTGTCCAGACCTCTATTTGTAGTATTCATAGACAGTCCGTGAAATTGTGACACCAAATTCTGGGAGTTGTTATTATGGAATTCGTATTTGTATGTAATTAAGTTAGATTCTATTTCTTCCGCACTTTTATTTATCCCAATCTTGTATATCACCTATTAATTGTTAAAAATAAAGAAACAAGTTAGAATAACCGGTAAGGTTGGCTGGCCTAGCGGTTCAATGTTAGGCGCCATCACGGTCCCGACGGTAGGAAATTCGGGTTGTGACACTTATATTCAGGGTTTATACCCTCAACAAGTTTAAAAGAGTTACTTACCTCAAACAAGCGAAATCCAATACCGAGCAAGCCAATATGCTCCAAAAATGCCATCCCACACGTACCGACCTCCGAACGGTTCGAAACTAGTCAAAAGCAACTTAAGAATATCAAATTATGCCTAAGGAAACAATTCCAAATGATAAAGGAAAAATCTTTAATCAAAACCCCAAAGTCAACCAAAAAGTCAAACCCGGCCTCGCGCCTCAAAATTCGACAAACCTCACAAAATTCGACAACACATTCAATTATGAGTCCAACCATACTAGTTTCATCAAATCCGACTCCAAATCGATGTTCAAAACTCGAAATTTCGCTTTATGAAGTATTAGACAAAACCCCTCAACTTTATCACCAATCAATTGCCAAAAACGAAGATAGATTTATGATATAGAATCAAAAATGAGTAGAGAACACTTACCCCAATCTACATTGTAAAAATTGCTTCAAGAAACTCAATTCGAGCTTCATAGCTCCAATTATGATAAAATGGCCGAAACCCACGAAATAGAGTACTTATAATTCTGCACATGCATTCCACTTACGCGAACGCGGAAATTTATCGCGTTCGCGATGAACAAAATTAATCTGCCACCAAAATACTCTACGCGTTCGCGACATACCCCTCGCGAACGCGATTCACAAAAGCTTCACCTTACGCGATCGCGTAAGCTACTTCGCGAACCTGAAGGCATACTTCTCAGTCCCAGCTTCTCATCTCTGCCCTATGCCCCCACAGTCATAAGGGCGCGAATGCGATGCCCGGACCTCACAAAGGCGCGGGAATGCAATGAAGGAAAAAGGCCAACTCCTCCGATACACTATGCAATCGTGTCCCAATCTTCGCGATCGCGAAGAAGGTTTGAAACACCAGCAACCAACAGCTACCAGCAGTGTCAAAATGAAGGAAAATGATCCGAATACCATCCGAAACATGCCCGAGCCCCTCGGGACCCTGTCCGAACATTCCGAGAAGTCCCATAACATAACACAGACCTACTCGAGGCCTCAAATCATGCATAAAAATATTGAAACGACGAATCACACCTCAAATCTAATTTAATGAACGTTCGAACTTTCGACTTCTAAGAATTCGCACCGAAACATATCAAATCAACTTGGAATGAACTCAAATTTTACACACAAGTCCTAAATGACATAATAAAGCTATTCCAATTCCCTTAATCACAATCCGAAGCCGATATACTCAACATCGACTTCTCGTCAATTTTATGAACTTTCCAAGCCTTCAAATTTCTAACTTTCGCCAATTAGTACCGAATCCTTCTCTGAATGTCCAAATTCAAATTTGAGCATACGCCCGAGTCCAAAATCACCATCCGTACCTAACGGAACCAGAAAAACTCAGTTCGAGGGTCAAATTCACAAAAGTCAAAATTGGTCAACTCTTCCAACTTAAAGCTTAAATTATGAAATTCATTCTTCCGGATCGGTTTCGAATAACCTAAAAACCAAAACTGACGATTCACATGATTCACATCATACGAAAATACTCAAGCCCTCAAACTATCGGGCGAAGTGCAAATACTCAAAACGACTGGTCGGGTCATTACACAATAACAAATTCATGACTTCATTGATGATTATAAATTGGAATATGTTTTTGCTTATCAATTGTCAATGCCATCGTTGGCAAATGATCAAGACACGAAAGGAAAAGCAAACAGACTATATCTGTGGAAGGGTGCAAAAAAAAAGGAATTGCACCTCCTCGAAATTCGGTAGGTTTTTTCATTGGGAGAAAGGACTACAGAGATGGCCACAACATCTAACCAACTAACTGAAAGAAAAAAAATCGAGTGTTATTATGGTTTAGTTGGAAAGTCATTAGAAAAGATATGCAATAGAAAGTCGATGCCACAACTAATACCAATCACTCTAGCCGTTGTTATAATATAATATTGCTACATCAAGTGTAGTCAATAATCTGATATGCAATAGAAAGTCGAGACGTATTACTCCACGACTTAAGAAAGTTTGTATTGAACTGTTGTGACGATGAATGAGTCTTGATATATTTGAAATATACCCAAGACTATGTATTGCATTACAATAATTATCCACAGTTATTGAGGGATATAATGATGAAAATTAGATCACCGGATCAACAGAAATAAAATCCACTAGTGGATACGTTTTTACCATTGGTGGAGAAGCAGATTCTTGAAAGTCGTCCATATAGACATGTATCGCTTGTTCTATAATTGAGTATGAGTTTATAGCTTTAGACAAGGCCGGTGAAGAAGATGAATGGCTCCGGAATTTCTTGGAAGATATTTCATGTTGGCCCAAACCTTTGTGTTGAATCAAATCACTGAATGGTTTTGAAGAATGACAAATTTCCTCACAGTTGAACCATGTCCATCATGGAATACATAGACATGCAGACTGAATGGCACGAGAAGAGTTCACACACAGGAGATAAACACCATCTCTGAATTAAGGGGTTATCCCCTAAGCGAAAAGATTGCAAATTGATAGGGAGATGGACTTCGTATTCAGGTAGGATAGAATCAAGATAAAGGAGGATCAAGGAAGTTGAGATCAACTCAAACTCTTCCACCAAGGAAGAGTTGCATCAGAATTCTACTTCAACATCTCAACTACTGATCCTATATATTGTCAAAGTGTTCCTGCTGAACAGACGCACAAACACAGAAGCAAAACAAGAATTGAGAGCCAAATTACCAAAGCAATTTTGCAAGCAGTTCATGTGAAGAATCCCCGTGCGACTCAAAAACTACTTGAACCATCTAGAAGAACCAGTTTCATCTGTTATCTTTTGAGTCTAATTGTTTGTAGTAGGTGATTACAAATTGTATCTTTCAGCTTTATCTAGAAGCAATTGTACTAGGTACACAGTATTCAAGTTAGAGTTAACTTGAAGTTTGTCGCAATTAGCTAGAGGTTAGTTTGCCACAAGGGGATTAGAGTTGGTCCATAGGTTTACAAAAATGTTTATTTTGTAAATGCTGTTTGGCCCATTGACATGTGAAGAGTTTGGAAAAATCCTACTGGGTAGTAGGTCATGGTTTTTTCACCTCTTGTCGGCAGGCTGGCAAGAAATGAGCTTGTGTAATTCATGGTAAATGCGGAAGTCAAGGATGGAATGGTTTCCACTAGGGTACAGAGGGTTGAGATCTCTTTTGATGCCAAAGAACTAGGCGAGATACTTGGTATTCGCTCTAAGGGATATGATGACCAAACCAGGCAGAGGTGGCCAAGCTTGGATGGACTCCCTTCAGCCCTTCAAGTCACAAGGTTCTTCAGTGAAAATGAGAAGGAGATGGAGCCTAGGGCAGTGCTCAAAAGTGAGATGAGGCCGCAACACAAACTATTCTTTGAGTTTTTCATCAAGGCGCGTACTGCCCAGGCAAGAGTGAAGGCATATTGCAAGTTACATGGATCTCACTCTCATGGAGCGCATGTACCATGCTCGGCAGATTAATTGGCCATCCTTCATTATTCAACTTCTGGACAGGGTAGTGAATGGCTCCGAGGCCCACGCTATACCATATGAGTTCATCCTTACAACCGTGCTTGCTCATTTCAAGGTGCCTGTGAAGAAGGTTGAGATGGCTACTGCCAAGGACCATTTTGGGAAGAACACGTTACCTGGTTCATCAAGGAAAATGCCTGTGAATAGCAAGGTCAGGACACTTGTACATGAAGGTGAGGTTAAGGATGCTGGGATCCTTCGATTGAAGACTCTCCTTTCAGAGGTTGAAGCTAAGCGAGATGCTCTCAAAGCTGAATTAACAAAGGAAAAGGAGAAGAATGAGGGTGTACTGCAACAAATGCTCTCTCTTCTTCAAGCAAAGAACCCAACCTCTACTCCTTCCTAGCCTTAGGTGTCCAGTGCCCTCCTAAACCCCTCTATGACCCAGTTTGGGATTGTTTTGTCTTATTCTGTTTTGTGTTTTTGCTCATGGCTGTGACTGTTTTTATTTCTTTTTGTGTTTGGTGCATGAACAATTATCAAATCAATGAATTGTGCTATTTTGTTCTTGACTTTATCTCAGTTTCTTAAATAGCTTACATTTTTTGGTTTCTTTTGATGATTAATTCATGATTTGCACCTGCAGTTGCCTCAATGGCCATGAGTAATTATTAAAGTTCTGATAAGTTTATCATTTTTCAACTTTTCGATGATGCCAAAAGGGGAAGATGTGCCTTTTGAAAGATTGTGATATTTATAACCTAATGAACCTGATTCTCTATGATAAATGCTTAATGCTATAAAAAGTGTCCATGTTGGATTGAAGTGTCTACAGGTTTAAGCATAATGCTATAAAAAGTGTCCATGTTGGATTGAAGTGTCTACAGGTTTAAACACAGAGTTTGTCATCATAAAAAAAGGGGGATATGTTGAATCAAGTCACTGAATGGTTTTAAAGAATGACAAATGTCCTCACAGTTGAACCAGGTCCATCATGGAATACATAGACATGCAGATTGAATGGCACGAGAAGAGTTCACACGCAGGAGATAAACACCATCTCTAAATTAAGGGGTTATCTCCAAAGCGAAAATATTGCAAATTGATAGGGAGATGGACTTCGTATTCAGGTAGGACAGAATCAAGATAGAGGAGGATTAAGGAAGTTGAGATCAACTCAAACTCTTCCACAAAGGAACAGTTGCATCAGAATTCCACTTCAACGTCTCAACTACTGATCCTATATATTG
This sequence comes from Nicotiana undulata, assembly GCA_005239495.1. Classification (NCBI taxonomy): domain Eukaryota; kingdom Viridiplantae; phylum Streptophyta; class Magnoliopsida; order Solanales; family Solanaceae; genus Nicotiana; species Nicotiana undulata. The sequence goes on along the minus strand of ML260294.1, from coordinate 14,879 downwards.
TCAAAGTGTTCCTGCTGAACAGACGCACAAACGCAGAAGCGAAACAAGAATTGAGAGCCAAATTACCAAAGCAATTTTGCAAGCAGTTCATGTGAAGAATCCAGTGCGACTCAAAAAATACTTGAACCATCTAGAAGAACCAGTTCCATCTGTTATCTTTTGAGTCTAGTTGTTTGTAGTAGGTGATTACAAATTGTATCTTTCAACTTTATCTAGAAGCAATTGTACTAGGTACAAAGTATTCAAGTTAGAGTTAACTTGAAGTTTGTCGCAATTAGCTAGAGTCTAGTTTGCCACAAGGGGATTAGAGATGGTCCTTAGGTTTACAAAAGAGTTTATTTTGTAAACGCTGTTTGGATCATTGACATAGTGAAGAGTTAAGGAAAATCCTACTGGATAGTAGGTCGTGGTTTTTTCACCTTTTGATCCAGCTTTTTTCCACGTAAAATTATTGTGTTCTTTTATTTCTGCAATTATATTCCACAAACTGTAGAAGTTGGAACACCTAGAAGAACCTGGTTCTTCTATAAAGACATCACTTGAAAATTGGACACCACACAAATCTCCCCCCTCTTGTGTGGTATTGACGTATAAAACATCAATTGGTATCAGAGCGGGTTATCCTTGAAGAGGTTAACACCTTAGGAAAAGATCAAAATGAGTGCACCACCTATGAAGGATCACTTAATTGGGGAAGACTATGAACTATGGCACATAGTCACTGATGGTCCTTTGGCTACTATGAAAAAGACCGCTGAAAGAGTAGACGTGCCAAGGACAATAGCTGATTGCACTGGTGAAGACTTAAGAAAATGGGAGAAGAATGCTAAGGACAAAAAGTGGCTAGTGTGTGTACTTTGTCCAGATGAGTATAGTAGAATTCAAAGTTGCACCACTGCCAAAGAAATTTGGGATACCTTGCAAGTAGCTCGTGAAGGAACATCTCAAGTGAAAAAGTCAAGAGGTACTCTACTATACTCCTAATATGAAAACTTCACTATGAAGGAAGGAGAGACAATCAAAGATATGTATACATGGTTCACAACACTGACCAATGAACTCAACTCTCTTGGAAGAGTCATTCTTGAATAGGACAGGGTTGAGAAGATCCTGACTAGGGTCTTGCCAATTTCTTGGGAAATCAAGATCACAGCTATTCAGGAATCCAAAAACATGGCAACCCTCAGGTTGGACGAGCTAATTGTAAATCTCACTTCCTATGAACTCAGAAGGCAAACAATGAAAATGGATTCTCCAAGAAGGAAAGAAGTGTAGCGCTAAGAATCACTGAGGGAGCGGATCTGGAGGAAGATGAGATGTCCATGATCACTAAGGAATTCAGAAACTACCTCATAAGAAAAAAGGGCATCTCAAGAAGTGGAAACTACAACAAAGCAAGAGCTCCAGAAAAGCCAACAAATGAGGGATGCTACAAATGTGGAAAAACTGACCACCACATCAAGAAGTTTCCTCAGTGGGAAGTAGAATGGAAAAGGGAAAGATCATAACGAAGGAACAGGAAGAAGGAACTGGTCCATACCAAGAAAACCACAACTAAATCAATGGTTGCCGCTTGGGGAGAAAGCTCAGATGAAGAATCAGAAAATGTCGAGGAAGAAAAACAAGCACTTATGGCAATTGGTGAATAAGATGAGGAATCATGCGAAGAACCAGAGGTAAGTATATCCCATCTCAAAAACAAGATTAAATTCCTCTCCAAAGAAAAACTCTCTGAGTTGCTACTTGATTTCATGGATGATTTTGAAGAAATAAATAAAGAGAAAGAACAACTGTCTAAGGAGTGCGTAATGTTAAAAGCAAAGTGCAAGAACCTGAAAATCAGAGTAAGTAAATCTGAAAAAGAAAACACTGCCTTGAAGAACCAGGTTCATCCACTTGAAACTAAGATCCTAGATCTAAAATCTGAAAACTTAAAACTGAAACTAGGAACTAGCAAGAAGACAATTGATCACTCTCAACTCATGCTAGAAGAAAATGTGGGAAAACTAAAGGATAAGATGTACAATAAAGATGAACAGATAAGGGTACTAAAAGAAGAACTTGGTAAGGTCAAACATGAATTTGATCGAACTTGAAAATGGAATAAATCCTATAATGCCTTGACATGGCTTTAAGAAAATCATAGTAGAAACAGAAGAGGACTTGGATTTGGGAGTCAACTACCCAAATAGGATCCCAAAAGCAAGCATCTCACTCTTCCTGAGAACAAAACCTGCACCCAATGTGGTAAGACTAGTCACTACAAAATTGAATGCACTGCACAAGAGTAGGCCAGTCGAAGGAATGAAGTTTTGTTCGAAAGAAAAATTGGTTACCAAATTGGGCCAGAAAAAGCTTAATTCATCCTTTCTCTCATAGAAAAGGACCCAAACTAGTTTGGGTCCCTAAGACTAACCCTTGATTTCCTTTTGTAGGTGAAAGTGAGAGGAAGCAGCCAAATATGGTACTTAGATAGCGGCTTCTCAAAACATATGACAGGAAACAAGGAACAGTTCCTTTCACTTGAAAACCTCAAAGGAGGAAATGTCTCCTTTGGAAATGGAAAGAAAGGTGAAATTATTGGGGTTGGTAAGGTAGGTAAGGATGAAACACGTTCCATCGAGAATGTGTACTTGATAGATGACTTGAAATATAACCCGATTAGTGTGTCACAACTATGTGACAATGGTAACCTGGTTGCATTCACTTACACAAAATGTTTTGTGATTAATCTTCTTACTGACAAGATTGTCTTGCAGGGAAAAATACTGAAAAACATCTATGTCATAGACCTGTCCACACTATCAGAAAATGAACTCACCTGTTTAAGTATGTTGGACAGTTATCCCCTCCTTTGGCACAAAAGACTTGGTCATGCAAGTCTAAATCATCTTAACAAATTAGTCTCCAAGGACTTAGTGGTAGGGCTTCCTAACATTAAGTTCAAGGAAGAAAAAATATGTGAGGCATGTGCAAAGGGGAAGCAAGTAAGATCCTCATTCAAAAGCAAGAAAATGGTCAGTACCACCAGGACGTTGGAACTGGTTCATATGGATCTATGTGGTCCTATGAGAACTTTGAGCAGAGGTGGTAAGAAATATGAAATGGTGCTAGTTGATGATTACTCCAGGTTCACCTGGACCTTGTTTCTGACATCTAAAGATGAAGCATTTGATATGTTTACTTCATTTGTTAGAAAAACTCAAAAACAACTAGGAAATCAACTTGTATCAATAAGATCTGATCATGTCACTGAATTTGAAAATGCAAAGTTTGCTGAATTTTGTGATGAACATGGCATAAATCGCAACTTCTATTCCCCTAGAACTCCACAACAAAATAGAGTTGTTGAAAGAAAGAACATAACCCTTGAAGATATGGCTAGAACCATGCTTCTTTCTAGTAAACTACCCCATAGCTTCTGGACAGAAGCAATAAACACTGCATGCTACATAATAAATAGATGCATGAACAGACCACTGGTAGAGAAAACTCCTTATGAATTACTTAAAGGGAGAAAGGCCAACATATCCCACCTTAGGGATTTTGGATGCAAGTGCTTTGTGCACAACAACGGCAAAGACTCCCTAGGTAAATTTGATCCCAGAAGTGATGAGGGGGTATTCTTGGGATATTCATCACATAGTAAAGATTATAAAGTATATAATAAAAGAACTATGTGTGTAGAAAAGAGTGTGCATGTTGTTTTTGATGAAACTAACATTCTCTCTGAGAGACAGAAACCAGAAGATGAGGAGATTGGACTGGTCAGAAGCAGTGATCGAATTGGAGCAAATATGGAAGAAGGAACAGGTGATGGACTAGGTTCAACTACCCCAAGCAACATGACAGGGGAAACTCAACAACAAACCTCATTGGGACTTGGCCCTGATCCACAACAACAAGACACCATGGGATCATCAAGTTGTGAACAATTGGCGCTCAAACCACACAGATATAAAAGTTCTCACCCCATTGAGAACATCATAACATACTTAACATCTGGAATCAAAACTAGATCCCCCTTGAAAAATCTGTGTGTGTTTGATGACTTTCTATCTTTGATCGAACCAAAGAATGTTGCTGAAGATTTACAAGATGCTGACTGGGTAAATGACATGCAATAAGAACTAAATCAATTTGAAAGAAGTCAAGTTTGGCATCTGGTACCCAGACCACTAGATAGATCAGTGATTGGCACAAAATGGGTCTTCAGGAATAAACTCGATGAAGATGGAACAGTTACAAGAAGCAAGAGTAGACTGGTTGTCCAAGGATATAGTCAAGAATAGGGAATTGACTATGATGAGACCTTTGCTCATGTGGAAAGACTGGAGGCAATCAGGCTTTATATAGCATTTGTTGCCCACATTGAATTCACTCTCCACCAGATGGATGTAAAAAGTGCTTTCCTCAATGGCTACCTAAAAGAGGAAGTATTTTTCAAGCAGCCTCCAGGATTTGAAAGCAAGAAGACACCTGACCATGTGTATAAACTTGACAAGGATTTGTATGGACTCAAGCAAGCACCAAGAGCATGGTATGATCAACTATCTTAATTCCTACTAGAACATGACTACAAACGAGGTAAAATTGATAGCACCTTGTTCTTAAAGGAAAAAGGTAAGGATCTCCTGGTAGTACAAATATATGTAGATGACATAATATTTGGGGCAACTTCTGAAAAATTGAGTAAGAAATTTGCTAAACTTATGGGGAGTGAGTTTGAGATGAGTATGATGGGTGAGCTAAATTTCTTTTTAGGCTTGCAAATTAAGAAAATATCAAATGGAACAATGATCCACCAACAAAAATATGTGAAAGAATTGCTCAAAAGATTTAAAATGGAAGACTCAAAAGAAATAGACACCCCCATTGCAACAGTCACAACATTAGATGTGGATGAACCTGGTTCATCCGTTGATCAAAAGTTGTACAAAGGTATGATTGGGTTTTTATTGTATCTCACTGCCAGCAGACCTGACATTGTGTTCAGTGTAGGGCTTTGTGCCAGATTTCAGGCAAATCCAAATGAGTCCCATCTAACTACAGTGAAGAGAATTCTGAGATATTTGAAAGGCACCACTGACCTATGCCTTTGGTATCCTAAAGGTAGTAATTTCAATCTTGTAGGATATGCTGATGTAGATTATGCAGGTTTCCTGGTTGACAAGAAGAGTACTTCAGCCATGGCACATTTTTTGGGCTCTTGCCTTGTGTCTTGGGCCACCAAGAAGCAGAACTTAGCAGACCTGTCTACTGCTGAGGCTGAGTACGTAGCTGCAGCCTCATGTTGTGCTCAGTTGCTGTGGATTAAGCAACAACTCATGGACTTTGATATAGAGGTTGGATGGATTCCTATTTTATGTGACAACACTAGTGCTTTTAGTATGACGAAGAACCCGATTCATCATAAGAGAACCAAGTACATAGATATCAGACACCATTTCCTAAGAGATAACTATGAGAAGGGAATGATGTCAATCGAATTCTGTTCTACCGACAAACAAATTGCTGATATCTTTACTAAATCACTAAGTAGGGAGCATTTAGAGAGAAACAAGTTAGAATTAGGGATGATTAAGATCACCTAATTGAACCAGTTCAAAACAAAAATGAAAAAATAAAATAAAATGAGAATTATTTTTGGCTAGAATCACTGAAATATGTAACTAACCAGATTAATCATTGTTCAATTTCATGTCTTAAATGTCATACTCTCTTTCCATGTGTTAATATGATTCTTTGGTTGCTAATGACATTTTTTATTTTTGTTAATTGAGGCCAAAACAAAATACTCTAACACGATGAACCTGGTTCATCGTGGCTGGTTCATCTGACTGGCAAGGTATGTTCTCATCACTATATACTTATTGAAATAACTTTAGTCACATATGAGCAGGACTCTATCTATATTTGGCCTATTTCGAATTGTCAGTCTTTATCTCAAAATGAACCAGTTCCAAAGAGTCCAATCGAAGCTTAATTAGCCTAGATTGTAGGGAGTCATAACCGTCAAATCCACTGACACTCCTGCACTGATTAGACTCCCACTTGACCAAGAATTAAGCCCGTTGCACATTTATTAACCACATCTTTAAAAGGACATCATTACCTCTCTAATCCCTCACTCTCTTTTCTTCAAAAAGCATAACCGTCGAACCAAGTTTATTATTCCTTTCAACCAAAGCGATCACAACCCCTTACTTTCTAAAGCTTCATAAATATGTCTTCCACACCACCCCCTGCTACATCCTCATCAACCACTCCTGAATACAGTGTCGCACTTGAAGATACAGGTTCTAATTCTCCATCACAACAAAGCTCCTCCGCCCAATCTCCATCGAATTCTTCTACTCCTCAAAATAGTCCAGTTCCATAACCTATTCCTAAACCCACTCCTTTACCCCAAATAGCTCCATCCATTACACCAAGCCCTACTCCTGTACCCAGAAAACGACGAGTAAAAATGCTAGCCAGGAAAACAGTTGCTTCTGGATATCTTGCTCGTAAATTAAATGCAAAGCTTCAGGCAAGCCATGCCCATGATTTTGAAAACTCAAGCGACTCTTTCAATTATGCAAATGAGGAAGAAGCAACTCATTTTTCAGACACTGAAAAAGTAACTTCTGAAATTAGGCCTGACCCTAAAATTGTTTAAAATAAGTTCATATTGATTGGGTCTGTAGTAGATGTGGAAATACCTGATAGGAGAAGAAAAGGTGGTAAAAATAAGGAAATTGAGAGAGAGGGAGAAAGAAGTTCTGAAAGGGGAATAGGGAAGAAAGGTGTTACACTGGCAATTCGTGGCCTTGCACCAGAAATTTCTGAGGAGCGTGTCAGGGATTTAGGGGGAAGCAACTCTCAGGAAGCTGCTGCAGGATTGGAAAACCTACAGCATGCAACTGATGAACCTGGTTCATCCATTGAAGAAACCTTGGTTAATTTGATGAGATAATTGGGGGAAAGTTATAAACCCAAGAAGAAGAGGACCCCCAAAATCAAGAAAGCTGATACTCTTGTAACAAACAAGAAAAGAAAGGCCTCTTCATCTGCTGATGCTCATGTCCCTTAAAATCGCACTACTAGAAGTGCAGTCAGACGGAGTGAGGAGGAGTTGGAGAAAGCTCTGAGGGAGAGTAAGAAAAAGAAGGTTGCTAAGGGGAAGGCTAAAATTGGCGAGCCTGTTGAGGCAGTCGAGGTTGATGATGATGAGATGGACCTGGTCCATCAAAAGGAACAACAGGCACAAGTTGATGTTAAGACACCCAAGCCCAAGAAGGCCAAGACCTCTTCCAAGAAGTCAGCTTCCGTGTCTGCCAAAACTTCAACATTTGCCAAGTGAACCAGGTCTAAATCTAAGAAAGTTAAAATCAATGATTATGCTGAGTGGAGTGGAGAAGAAGCAGATGAATCTGGTGGGGAAACTAATAAGCTAACAAAGTTTGGAAAACGTACTATTCTGAAAGGAAAGTTGTTCAGGGATCTTGAAGAATCTAGGATGATTTTTCTTGTGGACACATTGGATGTGCAGGGTTGGAAGGACCTGGCACTTCATCTTGTCGGCAGGATGGCAAGAAATGAGCTTGTGTAATTCATGGCAAATGCGGAAGTCAAGGATGGAAGGGTTTCCACTAGGGTACAGAGGGTTGAGATCTCTTTTGATGCCAAAGAACTAGGCGAGATACTTGGTATTCCCTCTGAGGGATATGATGACTACACCAGGCAGAGGTGGCCAAGCTTGGATGGACTCCCTTCAGCCCTTCAAATCACAAGGTTCTTCAGTGAAAATGAGAAGGAGATGGAGCCTTGGGCAGTGCTCAAAAGTGAGATGAGGCCGCAACACAAATTATTCTTTGAGTTTGTCATCAAGTGCTTACTGCCCAGGCAAGAGCGAAGGCATATTGCAAGTTACATGGATCTCACTCTCATGGAGTGCATGTACCGTGCTCGGTAGATTAATTGGCCATCCTTCATTATTCAACTTCTGGACAGGGTAGTGAATGGCTCCAAGGCCCATGCTATACCATATGAGTTCATCCTTACAACTGTGCTTGCTCATTTCAAGGTGCCTGTGAAGAAGGTTGAGATGGCTACTGCCAAGGACCATTTTGGGAAGAACACGTTACCTGGTTCATCAAGGAAAATGCCTGTGAATAGCAAGGTCAGGACACTTGTACATGAAGGTGAGGTTAAGGATGCTGGGATCCTTCGATTGAAGACTCTCCTTTCAGAGGTTGAAGCTGAGCGAGATGCTCTCAAAGATGAATTAACAAAGGAAAAGGAGAAGAATGAGGGTGTACTGCAACAAATGCTCTCTCTTCTTCAAGAAAAGAACCCAACCTCTACTCCTTCCCAGCCTTAGGTGTCCAGTGACCTCCTAAACCCCTCTATGACCTAGTTTGGGATTATTTTGTCTCTTTCTGTTCTGTGTTTTTGCTCATGGCTATGACTGTTTTTATTTCTTTTTGTGTTTGGTGCATGAACAATTATCAAATCAATGAATTGTGTTATTTTGTTCTTGACTTTATCTCAGTTTCTTAAATAGCTTACATTTTTTGGTTTCTTTTGATGATTAATTCATGATTTGCACCTGCAGTTGCTTCAATGGCCATGAGTAATTATTAAAGTTCTGATAAGTTTATCATTTTGCAACTTTTTGATGATGCCAAAAGGGGGAAGATGTGCCTTTTGAAAGATTGTGATATTTATAACCTAATGAACCTGGTTCTCTATGATAAATGCTTAATGCTATAAAAAGTGTCCATGTTGGATTGAAGTGTCTACAGGTTTAAGCATAATGCTATAAAAAGTGTCCATGTTGGATTGAAGTGTCTACATGTTTAAGCACAGAGTTTGTCATCATAAAAAAGGGGGGATATGTTGAATCAAGTCACTGAATGGTTTTGAAGAACGACAAATGTTCTCACAGTTGAACCAGGTCCATCATGGAATACATAGACATGCAGATTGAATGGCACGAGAAGAGTTCACACGCAGGAGATAAATACCATCTCTGAATTAAGGGGTTATCTCCAAAGCAAAAATATTGCGAATTGATAGGGAGATGGACTTCGTATTCAGGTAGGACAGAATCAAGATAGAGGAGGATCAAGGAAGTTGAGATCAACTCAAACTCTTCCACCAAGGAACAGTTGCATCAGAATTCCACTTCAACGTCTCAACTACTGATCCTATATATTTGCAAAGTGTTCCTGCTGAACAGACGCACAAACGCAGAAGCAAAACAAGAATTGAGAGCCAAATTACCAAAGCAATTTTGCAAGCAGTTCATGTGAAGAATCCTCGTGCGACTCAAAAACTACTTGAACCAGCTAAAAGAACTAGTTTCATCTGTTATCTTTTGAGTCTAATTGTTTGTAGTAGGTGATTACAAATTGTATCTTTCAGCTTTATCTAGAAGCAATTGTACTAGGTACACAGTATTCAAGTTAGAGTTAACTTGAAGTTTGTCGCAATTAGTTAGAGGTTAGTTTGCCACAAGGGGATTAGAGTTGGTCCATAGGTTTACAAAAAAGTTTATTTTGTAAATGCTGTTTGGCTCATTGACATGTGAAGAGTTTGGAAAAATCCTACTGGGTAGTAGGTCGTGGTTTTTTCACCTTTTGAGCCAGGTGTTTTCCACGTAAAATTGTTGTGTTCTTTTATTTCTGCAATTATATTCCGCAAACTGTAGAAGTTGGAACACCTAGAAGAACCTGGTTCTTCTATAAAAACAACACTCGAAAATTGGACACCACTCAAATCACTCCCTCTCTTGTGTGGTCTTGACGTATAAAACATCACTTTGGCACCTTTATTAATGCATTGCGACAACTAAGTGTCAATAGGAAGGTCTGGGAGTGTTATGTATAACGAGAAATCTCATCATATACGATGAAGACGTATAACCGTTAAAACTAATCTCTAGGGAAATTATCACCATTGACTATGTAAAGTCAAGCGATAATATGTCAAATCCACTTACAAAAAGCCTAACTAGAGAGGTAGTTGAAAACTCATCGAGGGGAATGTGACTATGGCCGAGGACAAGTTATTGTGGCTGTAACTCTCCCTAGAAAACTAGAGATCCTAAGATCTAGGTTCAAGGAGATCAAACAAGTCATTGATGACGGTTCAACATTATCATATAAAACTTTGATCCATTCTCGTGATGAAGACAATGTTCAGTACTAAGGATAAAATATTAAGATTTTTAATGGTTTCTAAGTTTGATACAGGGTATATAAAATAGTTTATCTATGGGATTACACGTCTAGGAATCAGCTATATAAGTGTGAAGTGTTAGCCGCTTCAAGGAGAGTTCCGTAAGGACAATTATCTATGCACTTATGAAACCAGGCGATGTTCATGGCTGAAACGAACACAATAATGAGAACCAAAAACGGTACAAGGGTTGATTGTGTGACTTATGGTTGTCTAGGTAAATACCAAAGCTCGACGGTTCAAAGATATCAATTCTACCGATTGACCGAGTATATCTGACATAAATTCACGACGGAAAGTTCAAAGAGAAACCTACTTATTCAGATGCAATTAATCCTTGCTTGCGAATCACACAATTTTCATGCATGTTTTTATACATACGGCCATTCCCCATTCATATGGGGGATTGTTGGGTTTTTTCTAAAGGGTGTGAATGGGAAATGAAAGAGGCACCTCTTGGCTTGCACCTCTTCATCTCAACCTTATTGTCTATAAATCTAGAGACTTGGCCTCATTTTTACACACGGAAAATCTGAAAATTTCCCCTCTTCTTTCTATTGTTACATTGTTTTTCCATATAAACAAAGTGTCAAGTGTGATTTTCTCCGTTTGTTGAGTTCGCTGAAGTTCTGTAATTTCGATTGCCAGTATCACAGAACAATTTTTTCGTTCTATTCTTGGATGAAGTAATCCATAACCTTGGGCAACCGTGAGGGGATTAAATTCCTTAAGAACACAAGCAACTTGTGGACTCGAAAATTATTTATGTTCTGTTTTATTTAACTAACATTTCTTTTCTCTGATTTTCTAGTATCGAACACAGGTTTTCAACACTATTTTTGGTCACCATGTTGATTGGCAACATAAAGATAATTATTCTTGAGCTACTTTAAATATCACAAATATAAGAAAGAAAAAGACTGCATAAAGAGCAAGATTGCAGCCCTGCATGGAGTTGATGAATGTGAGATGACCCAAAATCCGCCCGAGAGCCTTAGGAGGGATATCATCAGTGGTCAGACAAGTAAAGTTATTCATAGTTTTGTTCTTTCCGCATGGCAAAATTCCATAAGTCTGGATTTAGCTTATATGTGTATAGTGTTTAAATTATTGTATTTCAATCGGCCGTATTAATTAATTAGTAAAATATTCTGTTTTATTTTTCAGACTAGGTTACCTATCCCGTTTTTTATGGACGATTACTTTTGCAAGTGAAAATTGGGATTAGTAACCCAGAAAATAAAATATGTCACAATAGGTTAAGTATAATGATGATAGTGTAAAAATTCTTTATATTATTGATGAATTTTTTTAGGTTACCTTCCTTACATTTATTGATTGGCTACTACCTTCCATTTTTGTTTGGTTAGTGCTCTTTTGTTAAAATGGACAGTATATATGGTATTAGTAACATTATAATTTGGTCTATATGGGCTAGACCTGCCCAAGTAATCTGTCTAGAATGGAAAAGATCATATCGTCCGGCTTAACGTTCTTGACATATACCATGTGCGCCTTTTTTTAGCGTATGGATAATTTGGTGCTGGAGAACATATGTGACTGAGTGAAGTCCTTTATTTTCACAAAGGGATAAACTGTAAGTTCTAACTACACACCAAAATATTAATTTGCAGTAGGCGACAATAGTAGCTCTATTAAAAGTTTTCTGGCGAAATTAACAGCCCTTTGAACAAAATTTGGTTGAAGTTAGGAAAAAATAGTTTTGAAGTTAAAGTTGAAAAGAGTATTGAAGTATTGTGAGTGAAAACTATTACACTATCATTTGAATAACTCCTCGTAACAGTTTATCAACTTCAAGTTTAAATTTTGAGATAGTTAGATCAAACGAGTGTAGAAGATGCATAGTGAAACTGCAAGCATGCACTAGGAAACCTATTTTTAGTCCAATACTTGACCTATTCAGCAAGTATATTCGGCTCAGATTTCTTGGAGGGTTTAGAATCAAACAAATCAGTTGAATTTAAAAAAATTAGTATGATGATAAGGGAAATTTTCCAATTAGAAAAATTTAGGCCTCTACTATATTATATTATACAACAAACAGAATTTTAATAAAATTGGGTATTCATACATCCAATCCAAATGAACTTAAAACTGATGTGTAATTATTGTTATTTACTAAAATCCTTGAGTAAACATTTGATCCTTAATGTTCTTCTTGTTCAAACTCCAAACAAGGATGACAAATGCTATCAAAGAATTGTAAAATAGTATAGTCAACAAATCAAAATCATAAAGCAAAACTACATTGATCATGACCATATATAACGTGTCAACCAAAATGTGAAGAGATTAATTAAACCGAAAATAATTAATGGGAAAAACTTTGGAAGATCCTAATATACATATATATATTTTTCCATCTTTTCCTAATATTGTACATTAAGGTAGCTAGGTCCTGGCTGAGAATGGTAAAATAGAAAAGTGACATCACGCTCAACCCATCCAATTCCATTGTGAACAACAACTTCACGCTATTTCCTGCAGAGCGGAAAATCGGTCAGCCTCAGCCTCAGCTTTGGCGTCCTCTGGAGCAGCTGAGCCCTTGAAGAGCAAAATGGCAAGGCTGCCAATGTAAAAATGGATGAAACAGCCATAGCAATGAGTTACAAATGAACCAAAGTCTGTCCCTACTATGCATTGCCAACCCGGTCCATACGTCGTATCAAATTCCTGCATCCAACACCGCATAATTAAAATCCAAACTCTTTTGCCGTTATGTCTTTTCGTACGTGTCCATAACTAAGAACCCCAACATCATCAAAACAAAAGGGTTAAATCAAGGGGTTGATAAATCATCTCGGGCCTAGTGTTACATGATATGATGGTATTCAATTGAATTTCCTTTACTGAAAAATTATACTGTGCATGAATGTAAAATATTTTCTTATCTACATAATAAATTCCTAGGAGGGGATCCTTTGAGCATGTCATGGTCTTTGTGTGTTACCTATAGGCCACAAATTTAAACAATGGAAGCAGTCACTAATGTTTGCATTAAGACAAGTAGATTGTCTACATTGCGGCGGTCTACATTACACCCCTTGAGGTACGATTTTTCGCTGAACCTTACGTGAACGCGAGATGCTTTGTGAACCGGATTGTCTTTTTATATATAAGTAAAGTCCTAAATTTCCTTTATTATAAAGAAAATTCTAATATTGTGATACGTGACTCAAAAATTTAAGGTCACCAATTCGTGTTCTAGTTGTGGAAGTCTATAGTATAAAATTCTTGATTTACTAAAGCCAAAGACGGATGTATAACAGGAGGGTTCAACATAATCCAATATTTTTAACAACGAAACTTATATACTCCATATAAATTACTAAAATTGGACACATCAAATCTAAATCCTAGATTCGCGTGAGCCACCGTAAACTCTAAGTAATTTAATGATAAAGAAAAAACTACAAAACCCAGAACAAGAAAAAAAAAATTAATCTATCATGTGGATCGGAGTACCTTTTTAAGGTAGCGGGCAATTTCAGTGGCTTCAGTGACATCGAAAAAATCAAGAGCCTTTGCAGCTAAATCTAAGGCATCTCGTTGCATGGTTGCGAGCATGTCTGTGTCTCCAATTACTGCTTTGCCTTCCAGCATCCTGACTATTCAAGAGAGAGAGTACAATATTATATTAGTAAAAAATAAAGGCAAGAGGACGTTGCTTTTTTCTTCTTTTTCTCTTTCTCCCTTTTCGTGTTATCTCTTTTTCTCCTTGCTATTGGATTATATAAGGGATATAGAGAAGATGATTGAGGCACGTAGATAATGATTCTAAATGTGTGGAGGTCAATCAGACTCATAGGTTAGAAAGTAATACTCTAGCATAATTCTAAATGCAACTTGAGTATAAAGACAAACATAGTGGGCTCATTTTCTTCCAAATACATCTACTACTATATGGCTACGAATTTACATTATATATTTATATGCGTAAACTAACAATGTAATGTATTTTTACACTTAATTTCTTCTAATTGTACTAGATAATTGCCTTCTCTTTTGGATTTTTTATTTATAAACGTGGCCTAATTTTAGGGTACAGGCGTACAACTACCTCCCACCACTAACATGTATCAGGTATCTCTGTCCATCAAGATGTGGAAAAAAATTACCTAGTATTTTTTTGTTTCTGATGGGCTTTAAATATGAGATCTTACCGTTCTCAACTCACTTCATTAACCAGTAGAGCACCACATCTTTGGTGCCTTATTTTTTAGGTTACTAATCTCATTTTTTATGAATGTTACACACAATGTTACGTTATTTTAGGTAACCTAAAAAGGCAACATGATAATATGTTATTATATACTATTATTATGAGTGTATAAAGGTGAATTTAATGACTATGTTCATGCAATACTACAGGCATGCAGGAATCTTGGACTAACTAATAGCAGAATCAATTATGCGAGAAAGGAATATGTGAAGAGGGAATATCCAGGTATATCCCTTGATCCTTGGATATACGTGTATGAGGATAATCAATCGGATTATGCAACGTCTTCGTGAATCATATTTTGGCAGTATATTATGTATCTATTTCGCTCAAATCTCAATCACAGTCACTACTAGAAATCAGGCTATTTCCGTCCAAATATTTTCCGACCGAAATCGGTCTGAAATTT
>ML260291.1:60775-71526 GCA_005239495.1 Nicotiana undulata | reverse complement strand
GCGACTGAGTTATTTTATTTATTGTTGCAGTTATCTTTCTTATTTGTATAGAATTGTTTTATTTCTTTATTATATATATATTGTCACAGGATACGTTATAATGGCTCGCCTTAGCCTCGTCACGACTTCGTCGAGGTTAGGCTCGGCACTTATTCAGTACATGGGGTCGGTTGTACTGATACTACAATATGCACACTTTTGTGCAGATCCAGGTACTGGCCAGCATTAGAGATTTTTAGTAGCGGATATCCATCGTTCGGAGACACGAGGTATATGTGCTAGAGTTCGCATATCCCTAGAGTCTTCTGTTAGTTCATAGAGACTGTTTTATATTTCTCAAACTAGTTATATTATTTCTTTCAACCCATTATTTGTAGTAGTCTTAGAAGTTCGTGAATTGTGGCTCCAGACCCTGGGGTAGTCTTAGATTAATTTATATAATTAGTTTGTGGCTCGTTTTATTTAATTGCTTATTATTTTATGTTTGGAGTATTTCATATGAAATCATTTAAATTAAGTTTACTTTAAATTTTTTTATTTGTGCTTAAGTAAATAATTAAAGGAAATTAGCTAATCGAACTCTAACATTGTCTTGCCTAGCAAGTGTGGTGTTAGGCGTCATCACAATCCCTAAGGTAGGAAATTTGGGTCGTGACATATTATTAGTCATTAATGCTCAATCATTAAGAAGAATAGGCGTTATATTAAGAAATTCCCTATAAAGGGGATAAAATATCACTTGTATGGGCACATTCGAACGACTACTGAAATACAATTACTTTTACGCATTGTTATTGCGTGCTGATTGCAAATCTAATTATTATTAGTCAAATTTCTTGGATATCAGAATCCAGAGTACTTCTTAAAATAGCTTTGGCGAGAATCTAATTCTTTTGTTAAACAAATTGGTTTCGTTACCGGGAATCTGATCATCTTTGTTTTTTCTCAAACAACCATTCACGAATCATGTCAAACACCAACGATAACAACCAACAAGCGATTGGAACTCCAGCCCCATCACCTCAGGGATCCCACGAGGTTCAAGCGACCATTCCCTAGGGAGATCTATAACTCAAAATGATGATCAAACTGGAAATGAGCAAATAGGGGAACAAGACCCTATGAAGCAAATGGTTGGCCAATATGTGAATGAAGCTCTTCAAGCTTTTATGAGGGGGCTACCAGCTGTATCACCTACGCCCCCTCCAAACAACACCGCAATTGTGGAAATCCCACAATCCGGACTAGAAAATTCAGGAAGTAGAGGCACTCCAAATGAATCTCTTCAAGGAAGACTAGGTATGTCTAATAATTCAGATTTACAATCTTTACTACTAACCTTGCATAAATAGGTGAAGGAACAACACGATCGAATCGAACAAATTCCTGGCGTACCACATGTCATCAAGTGTATTGACATTGATATATATTCTCAACAACCTTTAGCCAAGTGCAGCACCATTGCTTATTCCCAAGAAATTCAAAATTCCGAAAATTCTATTGACTTTTTTGTTAAGCTTGCAGATTCCTTTATAAAAGCACATTCCAGTGCACAAAAAGTAGAAAAAAGAATGGAAGAAATGTTCAAAATAAAACAAGAAGAAAAGAAGTTGCTCCGTGAGTTCGTAGACAAGTTTGAACATGGAAGAATGATGTTACCACGAGTGCCTAACAATTGGGCAGCAATGGCATTTGAAAATAATTTGAATGATAGAAGCTAGAAAGCTACGGGGAGGCTCAAAGAACGCTTGAGAGAGTTCCCAGCCACGACATGGAATGATGTCTATAACAGGTACAACACCAAGCTT
Source organism: Nicotiana undulata (assembly GCA_005239495.1). Taxonomy (NCBI): domain Eukaryota; kingdom Viridiplantae; phylum Streptophyta; class Magnoliopsida; order Solanales; family Solanaceae; genus Nicotiana; species Nicotiana undulata. The sequence continues at coordinate 69,718 of ML260291.1, read as the reverse complement.
CGAATAGAAGAAGATACCATTGCACAATAAAAAGTAGAAGACATGACCCGTTCTAGACGCTTCGAATCAGAAAGGAGAACTGGTAAAAACAGGTACGATCCATACATGGGACCTTCGGGATGAGAAACTCGTTCCAAATTTGAAAACATACGGTCAGATCACAGACCGTCGAATAGAGATACGATCTCATCCTCATCAAGATCCATAAAGGATCGAGATGAGTGAAATAGAGGTAATGCAAGAATTGGAGACTACAATTTCAATGTAAGTACTTCTGAATTAATTACGGTATTAAGAAATATGGGTGATAAAGTTCGATCGCCCAAACAAATGAGATCGAATCCAAATAGAAGGAATCCAGACTTCTGGTGCGACTTCCATAACGATCATGGACACAAAACCTCAGATCGCGGGTTATTGCTAGGTGAGGTAGAACAACTATTAAAACAAGGCTATCTAACAGAACTAATTAGTGAAAAAGGTAAACAAGCATATATGAAGAACATACAGGAGCCCCAAAAGCCGCCATCTCCAATGAGAACAATAAATTTTATACACGGAGGAGAGGAGGTGAATGGTATAATTTGTAAAAGAACGACCAAGTTCACAATCACTCACGAGAAGCGAACTCGTGAAACCTTGGAGGTTGACAATATATCATTCGACAAAGCAAATGCCGAAGGATTATTGCTCCCACACAACGACGCACTGGTAATATCTCTACTTATTCATGACACTAACGTGTAAAGAGTGTTAATTAGGTAGCTCGGTCAATATCATTTTGTTGAGGGTTGTTAAAGAGATGCTAATGGGGAACCATATAATTCCAAAAGCACATTCCTTGTCCGAGTTCGACAACTCTATTGTCATAACGAAAGGAGAAATCGAGCTTAGTACCTATGCAGAAGGTGTCATCAAAGATACGAAATTCCAAGTCATTGACACTGACATGGCTTACAACGTAATCATAGGGAGACCGTTGATCCATGATATGAAAGCGGTACCATGTACTCTACATCAAGTAATTAAATTCCCTTCCAAATGGGGAATTCAACTGATTTGAGGTGATCTACAGACCTCAAGGAATATCAAATCAGTGGTACATTCCAACAAAAAAGAGGTAGCAGAAGAATCCAAAGACGAAGAAACAACTCAAACAGACACGGAAGAAAACGATAAAGAGAATGTGAATCAAATCACTCCAGATGTTGCATGAAGACATGCATACATGGATTCCAAACCTGATATCATTCAAGAACCGGAAGAAAACGAACATATCAAGACAACTACTAAAGAACTCGAAGTTGTTCCACTGTTCAAGAATGAGCATGAGCCTGAGCCTGAGCCTGAGCCTGAGCAAATAGTACATATAGGCGCAAGGCTAAGCCCAACCAGAAGAGGTAAGTAAGTTGAATACTTAAAAGCTAACACAGATTGTTTTGCTTGGTCCCATTCAGATATGACATGTAAACCCCCAGAGGTGATGACTCATAATTTAAATGAAGACCCATCCTTCGTGCCTGTCAAGCAAAAGAAAAGAAAGCAGGGACCATTCAATAATCAAGTGATCGATGAAGAGGTACAGAAACTCTTGAAAATCAGTTCAATACGCGAGGTAAAATATCCTAATTAGTTTACTAACACCGTAGTGGTACCTAAAGACAATGGTAAATAGAGAGTATGTGTAGATTATACAGATTTGAATAAAGCATGCCCAAAAGACTCATTTCCATTACCACACATAGATAAAATGATTGATGCCACCGCAGGTCATGAATTATTAAGCTTTCTAGATGCGTATTCTGGTTACAATCAGATAAAACTGGATCCCTCATATAAGGAAAAAACTTCTTTTATTACGAACAGGGGGACTTATTGTTACAAAGTCATGCCTTTTGGCCTGAAAAATGCTGGAGCCACGTATCAAAGGCTAGTGACCAAGATGTTCCAGGAACATCTGAGGAAAACAATGGGGGCGTGCATTGATAACATGCTGGTGAAATCAACACACGTAGAACAACACTTCCTACATCTTTCAATTACTTTCGAGATCCTCCGCAGGTATAACATGAAGTTAAATCCAGAAAAATGTGCCTTTGGCATCGAATCAGGTAAATTTTTGGGTTTTCTCGTATCAAATAGAGGCATTGAAGTAAATCCTACTCAAATTAAAGTTATTGAAGAAATACCTGATATGCTTACGAGCGAAAAAGAAGTTCAAAGATTGACAAGCAAGATTGCAGCCTTAGGAAGATTCATCTCCAAGTCTTCAGAGAAGAGTTTTAAATTCTTCTCAGTTCTAAAAAAGCAGAATCAGTTCGAATGGACTGAAGAATGCCAATAGGCTCTCAAATATCTGAAGGCCTATCTATCAAATCCCCCGCTGCTGTCTAAACCAAAGGGGGGGGAGGCTATATGTCTATCTTGCCGTTGCAGAAATAGCCGTAAGTGCAGTATTAGCAAGAGAGGACAAAGGTAAACAATCTCATATCTATTAGGTGAGTAAATCTTTATTAGATGCTGAAAAAACTAGATATCCTCATCTAGAAAAATTAGCCTTGGCTCTAATCATGACAGCTAGAAAGCTAAGACCGTACTTTCAATGCCACCCAATTACTGTCGTAACTTCATATCCACTGAGAAATATTTTTCATAAACAAGAATTATTAGGGAGATTAACTAAATGGGCAATAGAATTAAGCGAACATGACATAATCTATCAGCCTAGGACTGCAATAAAGTCTCAAATTTTAGCTGATTTTGTCGCTGATTTCAATACTAATATAATCCCTGAAGTAGAAAAAGAACTGCAAATCTTTAACGGGGCTAATCCAGGAATATGGACCCTATTAACTGACGACTCTTCTGATGTAAAAAGAGCTGGTTTCTGAATTGTTTTAATATCACCTACGGGTGAGAAGATACGACAAACCATTAAATGTTATCCCATAACTAACAATGAAGCAGAGTATGAAGCTGTCATTGCAGAGCTTGAACTGGCACGAGAACTCTCAATAGAGTCGATCGTGATCAAAAGCGACTCTCAACTGGTGGTAAACCAGATGCAGGGGACTTATACTGCTAGAGAGGCTCGAATAAAACAATATTTGGAAAAGGCACGAGACCTAGCAAGACAATTCCAGTCATGGAAGATTATGCAAGTACCCAGAGAGGAAAATGCAAAAGCGGGTGCATTGGCTAATCTTGCAGCAGTTACCGATGTAACGAATAAAGATAATACTATTGTGATACACTTATTTCATTCAGCAATCAACCGGGATAAAAATGAGGTAAAATTTTATAATTTAACCTAGGATTGGAGAAACGAAATTGTAAATTTTTTGCTGAATGGTATCGTGCCTGAAGATAAAAAAAAAGCTCAAGCACTTCACCGAAAAGCAGCACGATACTGCCTAGTTCGTGATACTCTATACCGGAAAATGTTTGGTGGTCCCCTAGCAAGGTGCATTGGACCTAATCAAACAGAGTACGTAATGAAAGAAGTACACGAAGGGCACTGTGGAAACCATGCAGGAGCAAAGTCTTTAGTGAAAACCCTGATCAGAGTAGGGTACTATTGGCCTAAAACGGAAGAAGACGCTGAGTTTTTCGTGGCTAAATGTGATATATGCAAACGATATGCTAACAATATGCATCGACCAGCAGAATTACTCCACTATGTTGTGTCACATTGGTCGTTCATGAAATGGGGAATGTGTCACGACCCAAAATCTATGGGTTGTGATGGCGCCGGACACACTGTCAGGCAAGCCAATCCCTGAATTAGTTCAAACAACTTCCTGCTTAACATTTTCGAAATCATGCCTTTTTCTGCATTTATAACCAAATAATAAAACAAATTCTCGTAAACTAAATACGGCGGAAAATCCACTTAATGCAGTACAAGAAATACCAACACCTCCCCAGAACCGGTGACACAAGTACATGAGCAATTTATAAGAATTTATACAATTATACAACTCTCGTCCGAGAATTTAAATTGGACAAAAGCAATACAGATAAAAGCGTAGGGTTATAGAAGGGAGACTCTGCCAGCTGCGGAATGCCTCCGAAAGAATGCAGTCTGAGTAAGTCTCCGATCAATCACTGCACTATGAGGGTACCTGTGCAACAAAATGTACAGAAAGTGTAGCATGAGTACATAAACATATATGTACCCAGTAAGTATCCCGTCTAATCTCGAAGAAGTAGTGACGAGAGGTCGACTCGACACTCACTAAGGTCCAACAATAGTAATATGACAGCATATAATGAAAATGGTAGGCATGTGAAGGCAGATAAGCAACAATGTGAATATAAGACATTGAAATCTGAGTAACTCTGAAAAAAATAGTAAATAATTTTTCCACTCCCTTTTCCTCAAATATCAAAATAAATAACGGTCCCCACTTTCTAACAAGTCAATATCTATGAAACAGTAACAAGCAGATATACGTACGTAGGAATAGACAACTGGCCGGAGTCGTAAGGAAAATAGCTAGCACTGCCGAGGATCCAACGGCCCGTCCCAAAAGTGCATGCTTACCATAATCATGTCTGCGCACTGCCGAGGATCGAACGGCCCGAACAAAAAGTGCGTCTTTCAATATAATCATACCTGTGCACTGTCGAGGATCGATCGACCCGTCCCAAAAGTGCACCTTTCAATCCGCCGTGGCGTACGGCCAGCTCCCATGAGAGTGGGGGAATCGCATATCGCTCGCGGAATATAAATTGCGAACCGGTCACATGCACACACAATATTCATTTTTTTACACACACAATATTCATTTCTTTTCATATTACTTTCCCGAAACAATACTTTCACTATTACTTCCTGTAAAATCAATCCTTTCATGGTATTTCCAGTAGAACAATTCCTTTCGTGTTACTTTCCATAAAACAATTCCTTTCCTATTATTTAAATTCCATGAATGTCAGAGGAACAAAACCTACACATATAATCAGGGCTCATAGCATATAATTCATTATGAGTAGAAAACAGAGCTTGATGTGGGGCCTAGCTACCCGGACATATCAATCATAGGCGTTACGTACGGACTCTCGTCACTTGGTACGTACGTCGCCCCCACAAACAATTACACACAGCACATAGAACACCTATGGGGATTCCCTTTTACAAGGTTAGAAAGGAGACTCACCTCGCTCTGAAGATTCATCACCGGCTTCCAAGCCTCTACGACGACTACAATGGATGTGCAACGCTCCCAAACTATCAAAATAACGATAATGCAATGAAAATATACTCTATTATTGGTAACAAATTCAACTTATATAATTTCCCAACTCGGCTCAATGATTGACCAAAATGCCCTCGGGCCCACGTGACCGGACTTCAAAATTTCTTGAAGGAAATCTCTACCCATAGCTTTACTAATTCATTTACACCATTTACTCCAATAATTAAGCTCAATTCGTGGCTAAAAATCAAATTTACCAAATTCTAGGTTTCCTTCAAGAATCCTCAAATTTCTTCAATTTCTCATACAAAATCTAGGTATTAATCATGTATTTAATCTTGAAAATAAGTAGATATAACTTACCTATGAAGCTTGATGGAATCCCCCTTGAATTGTTCTTCAAAATCGCCTATGGCCATGAAATGAATAAAGGAAATGCCAAAAATCCCGATTTAGAACAACACTGCCCAGCTTTGACACTCTATGTGATCGCATGAAGGCCTCCGCGATCGCATAGGTCACCCGCTGCCTCATCCGCGATCGCACCTCACGAACCGTGATCGCACAAGCCAATTCCCTGCACCCTCAACTCACTCTCCTATGCGAACGCAACATCCGGCCTGCGATCGCACTAGCCAGCTCCATGCTTCATCGCGATCGCATATCTGTTTTCGCGATCGCATAGGCAAAACCCCAGCTCCCCTAAATTTCTTCTCCATGATCGCACAACAAGGGCTGCGATCGCATAGAACACTAGCAGCACCAGAAACCATCTACAACAAAATAGAGAAAAGTGGCCCGAAACCATCCCGAAACACACCTGAGACCCCCGGGACCCCGTCCAAACACACGACTCAGTCCCATAACATCCCACGAACTTTCTCGAGGCTTCAAATCACATTAAGCAGTGCCGGAATCATGAATCGCATAAAAATTAACTTTATGAACTTTGAAATTTCCAACTTTCACATCCGATGCCGAAATCTATCAAACCACGTCTGATTGACCTAAAGTTTTGCACACAAGTCATATCCGACATTACGGACCTGGTCCAACTTCCGAAATCGCATTCCGACCCTGATATCAAAATCTCCACTTCCGGTCGAATTCTTCCAAAACCTTCAAATATTAACTTTAGCCAAATAACCTCGAATTGAATTCCAGATATTCGAATTAACTTACGATCGCGCTTCCAACTCCATAATCATCATACAGAGCTATTACAAGACTCGGAACCCCAAACGGACGTCAAAATCATTGAAAAGCGCTTTAAGCCAAATTTAGGAAATTCCTTCAAAAATGCTGATTTCCACAATATACGCCAAAATGCTCCCGGGTTATCCAAAACCCGACCCGAACATACGCCCAAGTCCGAAATCATCATACAAATATGTTGGAACCTTCAGATCCTGATTCCGAGGTCGTTTGCTCAAAATTCCAATCTTAATCAATTTCTCCAACTTAAGACTACCGAAATGAGAAGTTTCCTCCCAATCTAACTCCGAACTTCCTGAATTCCAACTCCGACCATACGCACAAGTCACAATACCTGAAATAAAGTGGTTCATGACTTCCAACCGCTGGATATAGTAGGACCTCTTCCCCAACCAAATGAAAGGTACTGTTTTTGCTTGTATTAATATATTATTTCTCAAAATGGGTGGAGAAGATGCTTTTAAACAGGTGCGGGAAAAGGAAGTGAAAAGCTTCATATTGCGAAATATCATATGTTGTTTTGGTGTACCAAAGGAAATCGTATGTGACAATGGCCCACAATTCATAGGCTCACAAATCACAGAATTCTTCCAAAGCTAGAAAATCAAACGAATAACTTCTTCACCATATCACCCCGTGGCTAATGAACAAGCCGAGTCAACGAACAAAGTCATTGTCAACAATTTGAAGAAACGGTTGGAAAAAGCTAAGGGAAATTGGCATGAAGAGCTACCGGCAATATTATGGGATTACAGATCTACTGCAACAATAGCCATGGGAGAACCCCCTTTCGCGTTTGTTTATGGTTCAGAAGCTTTAATACCGGTGGAAATTAGCAAACCAAGCACGAGATTTACAACAGAAACAGAAGAAACAAACAACGACGAGTTGAGAACAAATCTGGATTTACTCGAGCAAAGGAGAGAAGTTGCTTTAATACGGATGACAACTCAAAATAAATTATAGAGCGATATTACAACAGAAAAGCTCACCTCAGATATTACAAAATTAGGGACTTCGTCCTTAAAAAAGTCTTCCAATCAACAAAAGAAGCTGGTGCAGGAAAATTAAATCTGAATTGGGAAGGACCCTACAAAGTCTGTAGCATTACTGGAAAAAGTGCGTATGAGCTGGAAACCATGGATGGCAGAATTTTATCAACAAGTTTAAATGTTGTTCATTTGAAGAAGTATTACTTCTAAGGAAAAGGAATAGCTACGGTCAGGTATCATTACGTTCAATTTCATTTTAGCACAGTTAAAATTATACTAATCGTTTTAGATGATAGGAAAAAAGCTAACCCATCACTAGATGGTGATATTAGACCTGCATATACACGAGGAAGTAACTAAATTCCTGGTCTAGGGTTACAACTTTCTGATGGACGTTTTAAAGGGTTAAGTAGTCATAATCTAAACTATATACCTTCGAGTTCTGTATGTTTTTCCTTTTCAGGAAAAGGACCACAAGTAACGAATTGTCAAGTGCTCGAGATTTCATTCTTCAAAGCTCAAACACTTGGGGGACTATACAATATGGAAGGCAAAGTAGAAGAAAAGAAGACTATCAAAAAAGTCAAAGCTCAAGCCCGAAGATCCATTTTCCCCAAGTCAAGCGTTATGAGAAAAATCAATGAGTCAAAGAAAAAAACATAAAGCCTGATTCAGAAACCTACAAAAAACATATTTGTGAGGGTAAACGAAAGTTTAGGTTAAAGGCATAATGTTAGTTACGAGTAAAAATTCATACCCTTGTATTTGTTCAAAAACTGTTTAAATGAAAACAGTTACAGGTAAAAATTCATACCCTTGTATTTATTCAAAAACTGTTGTAAATAAAAATAGTTACGGGTAAAAGTTCATACCCTTGTATTTATTCAAAAATTATTGTAAAAGAAAACAATTACGGGTAAAAATTCATACCCTCGTGTTTATACAAAATCTGTTGTAAGAAAAACAGTTACGAAAGTGTTATAGACGATACTCAAACACATGTAAAATGTTATGAAAGTCCGAATAATACAAAGTCTTTCTTCAAAACATTGGTCAGAAAAACATGTGAATTCCTATCTCTCTTTTCTACGTTTACACCATTATAAAGTTGAGACGTCTTCTTCATCAAGGGTCGACCATAAAAGGGCCCTCTTTTATAAATCGTGCTTATTTAAAAAAGGTACGAAATATCAAAGCATTTTTCAATGCAAAGTTAAAAACTAAGGGGTAAAACAAAAACCCTAACAAAAAGTATGCAAAGACTTAAGAGTAAAACAAAAACTCGAGAAATCATAAGTCATGCTAATATTAATATTAATATTATGGAAAAAACTAAGTATTAACTTAGTTTAAAGCCAGATTTTGTTTATAAAAAGGTTGCCCCTAAGTTGTCAGTTGGGGACTTACAAGAACCAAACTTTACCCCCAATGGGACCGGGGGTAACCACCAATTGTTCCAAAGAAAAAGAAAAGAGACAGGGTTCAATAAACTTTTTCACTAGACGGGGGGGGGGGGGGGGGGATTATTTTCTTCG
>ML260291.1:25105-60688 GCA_005239495.1 Nicotiana undulata | reverse complement strand
GGCAGGAGGAGCGGCTTGAGATGGCGAGGCTTGAACAACAGCTTCATCAGGGACCTCAACTTCAAGAGACGAGAAATTTTGACTCTGCCGAGACTTCTCAATCTTCTCTTTGGTCTTGGCAATTTCAGCTTCCAAGTAAAAATTCTCTTGGCCCATTTATGTCAATATATCAAGTCGGGCAATCAAATAATCCCAACTAACATCAACAGCTGCTTTGTACTCAAGTGCCTGTAGTCTTTCTCCCATTGTTCAATATCGGCTCTTAGCTCATCTCTCTCAGGCGCGGCAGAATCATGAGAAGCCTGCAAATGGGCAAGGGATCTTTCTAGAAATTGAATCTTATCTGAAGATTCACGGAAGTCTTGCTGGGTCTGAGTAAGTTATTGCACAAGTTCACCAGCGTAAGCCTCCTTTTGATCCAACAAAGCCTTTAGGCTCCTTATCTCTTCAGTACCATGGGAAAGCTGCTCCGTAAAGGAAGACTCCAAGATGTTTTTATCCTTACCCGCCTGATTTANGTTTAAATGAAAACAGTTACAGGTAAAAATTCATACCCTTGTATTTATTCAAAAACTGTTGTAAATAAAAATAGTTACGGGTAAAAGTTCATACCCTTGTATTTATTCAAAAATTATTGTAAAAGAAAACAATTACGGGTAAAAATTCATACCCTCGTGTTTATACAAAATCTGTTGTAAGAAAAACAGTTACGAAAGTGTTATAGACGATACTCAAACACATGTAAAATGTTATGAAAGTCCGAATAATACAAAGTCTTTCTTCAAAACATTGGTCAGAAAAACATGTGAATTCCTATCTCTCTTTTCTACGTTTACACCATTATAAAGTTGAGACGTCTTCTTCATCAAGGGTCGACCATAAAAGGGCCCTCTTTTATAAATCGTGCTTATTTAAAAAAGGTACGAAATATCAAAGCATTTTTCAATGCAAAGTTAAAAACTAAGGGGTAAAACAAAAACCCTAACAAAAAGTATGCAAAGACTTAAGAGTAAAACAAAAACTCGAGAAATCATAAGTCATGCTAATATTAATATTAATATTATGGAAAAAACTAAGTATTAACTTAGTTTAAAGCCAGATTTTGTTTATAAAAAGGTTGCCCCTAAGTTGTCAGTTGGGGACTTACAAGAACCAAACTTTACCCCCAATGGGACCGGGGGTAACCACCAATTGTTCCAAAGAAAAAGAAAAGAGACAGGGTTCAATAAACTTTTTNGGAGGGGGGGGGGGGGGGGGGAGGATTATTTTCGTCGGCAGGAGGAGCGGCTTGAGATGGCGAGGCTTGAACAACAGCTTCATCAGGGACCTCAACTTCAAGAGACGAGAAATTTTGACTCTGCCGAGACTTCTCAATCTTCTCTTTGGTCTTGGCAATTTCAGCTTCCAAGTAAAAATTCTCTTGGCCCATTTATGTCAATATATCAAGTCGGGCAATCAAATAATCCCAACTAACATCAACAGCTGCTTTGTACTCAAGTGCCTGTAGTCTTTCTCCCATTGTTCAATATCGGCTCTTAGCTCATCTCTCTCAGGCGCGGCAGAATCATGAGAAGCCTGCAAATGGGCAAGGGATCTTTCTAGAAATTGAATCTTATCTGAAGATTCACGGAAGTCTTGCTGGGTCTGAGTAAGTTATTGCACAAGTTCACCAGCGTAAGCCTCCTTTTGATCCAACAAAGCCTTTAGGCTCCTTATCTCTTCAGTACCATGGGAAAGCTGCTCCGTAAAGGAAGACTCCAAGATGTTTTTATCCTTACCCGCCTGATTTAATGATGCCTTCTCTATGGCCAGTTCCGCTGCAATAACTCTGATTTGCTGCTCCAAGGTACATTTCTCCTCCTCTATTGCCACCATATCAAGTTGTAGACTCTCGAACTGCTCCTTCCAATTTTCGGCCTCGGTATGATAGTCATTTGCTAATTGCACCATTTGAACGACTCTTTTCATTAACTCTGTGCCAATAAGATTGGTCTTCCTAAAAAGATAAGTTAGATAAGGTAAAGGATATGAAAAAAATAGGGATGGTTTAAAGTCTACCTTCAGGGACGAATGCTCAATCTCGTTCATCCATGTTAAGGAGCTGTGACTTTCCAACTTAGACTTCTCAACCGGGCCTATCAGGGGCTTTAACTATACATCCGCCTGGCCTGATTTCTTCAAGAGGCTACCTCCCGCAGGAACCTCTATCATTACCTGCTTCATCACCCCCTACTAGGAGAACCTACTTCGACAATAGAAGGCACGAAAGTAGGGGAGGAAGAAGGAGCCACAGATGGAATAGGTTGAGAAGCAGAAACAACAACGGGGGCAGTAAACCAAAGCTCTGCAAGAGCAGACGGAGGGAAAATGGCAATAGGCACTTCTTTTGAAATGTACAAAGCCTTGCTAGAATAGTTGATCAATTGAATCATTAACATGAGAGGGAGTTGCGTCTTCAGGAGCAGGAAGCTCTGATTCGGGTATGGGAGGATCATCAACGGGAACAGACTCATCGACAGATCGACCCTCCTTCTTCGCGACCTATGAATCAGCAGACACTCCTCCCGTTCTTCTTCATCCTCCAAAGACCGAGACCCACTTTCCTTCCTTTTTTATGAAGATGAGCTAACAAAGATTTCCTAGGACTTAGCCAGGGAAAGTTTTGAAGCGGACACAACAGCAGCGGAAATTCCACGAGCAGGAAACCCTAACAAATGAAAGGGATCAGAAAAGCTCAAAGGGAGGAAGAAATAAAGTTAAAAAAAAACCTTACAATTGGTTTTCACCTTTCAACCAAAGCTCGAAGAGAGGTATTTCCAAGAATGTTCTTCTAAAAGTGTGATTAACAAGAGTTTTTCTACCCAATCACGTAAATCAGAGACATTCTCGAGGGTTTCCATTGTTGCTGCAAAATAAAAAGAAACAGTCACGGTATTGATAATTTATCAAAAATAAAGTAGGAAAGTGGGCAAAACTGTACTCACGTTCAAAGTTCCACTTCTCAGGGAAGGGGAGATTTTCTTCACCTACTAAACCTGCAGTAGGGACAACAACGTACCGAACATACCATCTTTTATCCTTGTCATCATCTGGTATAACTAAAACTCTTTTACTCCTAGCCGCAAGAGTAATGTAACGACCCAGACGGTCGTTTTGCGTGTTAGGGTCCCGTTTCCTTAAATGAAACCTTCCATAGCAGCTATTCGTGCTTTATGACTCGCGGGAGTGGGTGGTTCGGGATTTGGGAATGATTTGGGTGGTTTAGGAACACTTGGTTCCTTAAGGTTGTCCTATTTGGCCAAGTTTGACTTCGGTCAACATTTTGAGCTAATAAACTCGGTATCGAGTTCTCACAGCTCCAGTAGCTCTGTATGGTGATTTCGGACTTGGGCGTATGTTCGGCTCGGGTTTCTGATGACCCGGGAGCATTTCGACGCCCAAAATGGAAACCAGGATTTCCTTATATTTGAAATTTGGGTTGGGACGTGATTTTATGCTATTGAGGTCCGAATGGAATTCTGGGACTGGCACTAGTTCCGTATAGTCATTTATGACTTGTCTGCAAAATTTGGGGTCATTCCGAGTAGTATAGACTCGTTCGGCGTAATGAAGTGGATTATAGAATTCTTAAGTTCTTAAGTTTGGTTAATTTGGTTTTGGGGTTTGATTCTGAGTTTCGTTTGTTAGTACACAACATGTTCATTCCGAGTAGTATAGACTCGTTCGGCGTTCAACCTTGTTTTCTATGTGATCTTGTTTGGGGGCTACGTACGCACCGAGTGACGAGAGTCCGTACATAGTGGCTATTACTGCTTCGTCCGGGTAGTTAGGACACAACATGTTCATTGTTTTTTCCCTGTTGTAGCATAGATATGACTTGTCTACTTGTGTGATTGGTATTGTTGTCCTTGAACGTTGTGATACTTGGCTTGATTTAAGTGTGATAAGAGAATCACGGGATGAGATCGGGACGTACGCCACGACAGAGTGACGAGTGATTATATTATGGGATCGGGTCGTACGCCACGACAGAGTGATGATTGATTATATCATGGGATCGGGCCGCACGCCACGGTAGAGTGATGAGAGAGTATATTATAGGATCAGGCCGAACGCCACGGCGAAGACTACAGGGTGGGGTCGGGCCGTACGCCACGACGGAGATTGAGACTACAGGGTGGGATCGGGTCGTACGCCACGGCGAAGATTTACAGGATGGGATCTGGCCGTACGCCACGGCGGAGCGATGTGAGTGAGTACCATATAGGAGCGGGCTGTACGCCACGGCGGATACCAAGCTTGTTTTGATTTGAGATTGTTATTTGATGTGGGATATTGATGTACTTGATTATTTGTTTTACTTGCCTACATTTTCCCTTACATCCTGCTTACTTTATTACTATTGGACCTTAGTGAGTATCGAGTCGACCTCTCGTCACTACTTCTTCGAGATTAGACGGGATACTCACTGGGTACATATTTATGTATGTAATCATGCTGCACTTTCCTTTCTTTCTGCACTTGATTGTGCAGGTCCGGAGGTTGGTCTGTCTGATTATCAGTCCAGTGCTAGGTATTGACCGAGTGGCTATACTTCACGGTGAGCTGTCCTTCTTGGCGACTTCCTGGCAGCACCCTGGAGTTTCCTTGTCATATTTCCTCTGTCATTTGTTCAGACTGAAACTATGTATATATATATTTCAGTTATTGTATATTCAGGAGTTGCCCGTGGCATTCGTGACACTAGTTCCTGGCACACACACACATTTATTATTTTGGAGTTTTGGTTGTGCATATGTTATGCAACGTGCCTATCGGTTGATTTATGAACCTGTGGTTCTATCTCGTATCATTTATCATTATTGTGTTTTATCCATTTAAAATTGGTAGTTATTAAATTGTTAACCAAAATGGGGAAGGGTAACACCTAGTGTGTTTCATATCGGCTTGCCTAACCCCATTGTTTGGCGCCATCACAACCTGAATTAGGATTTGGGTTGTGACAACGTGGTATCAGAGCTTTAGGTTCACGTAGTCCCACGAGTCACGGTCAAACCCAGTAGAGTCTTGCAGATCGGTACGGAGACGTCTGTACTTATCTTCGGGAGGCTATAGCGTGTTAAGAATCTCATTTTGTTCATATCCTATCGTGCAATCAGTGATGTACTCAAACCTATTATTTTATTCTCTCACAGATGGTGAGGACGCATGCTTCACATGTTCCTGATCTAGGAGAGGCTGCTACCCCCGCCGCTTGAGACCGTGGTACGGGCAGGGGTAAGGCTCCTGTTCATAGTAGGGGCGAGGGCATCCCAGAGTTGTACCGGTTGCACCGATTGAGGATCCTTTTGTTGAGGAGCAGGATGAGCTGCCTCCAGAAGCTCCACCACCAGCTGATTTTATGACGGCGCCGGGCTTCCAGGAGGTCATGGGCTGTATGATGAGGTTCATGGATACTATGTCACAGGCGAGTATACTTCCATCAAATTCTGCTACTTCTCAGGCAGGAGGGGGAGTTCATACCCCTACCGCTCAGGCTACAGGACCAGCAGCAGCAGTACATCGTACTCCAGATATTCCACTAGTGATTGGGGTTCAGCCTGGGGTGGCAGCACCAGAGCCCAGGCCAGTTGCAGAGGTAGACCAGCAGAAGCTGCTGGGTAGATGGACCCAACTTCGCCCTCCGACCTTCGGGGGTGATCGAGGAGAGGATGCACAGGATTGTATCGAGAGGTGCAGGGACAGACTGCAGAACATGAGGTTATTAGAGTCACATGGGGTAGACTTCACGACATTTCAGCTTGAGGGCAGAGCTCGCCGCTGGTGGCAGTCATATGTTCTCAATAGGCCAGCAGGGTCGCCACCGGTTACATGGGAGCAGTTTATTCAGTTATTTATGGATAGGTACATTCCACCGTCGGAGAGGGAGGAGCTTCGGGGTCAGTTTGAGAGATTGGAGCAGAGGCAGATGTCTGTCACAGACTATGAGGCGAGGTTCTCAGAGTTGTCTCGCCATGCTCTAATGATATTGCCCACTGATGCTGAGAAGGTTCGACGGTTTGTGGCAGGCTTACATCCGGGTATCAGGACTTCCATGGCCAGAGAGGTAGAGATGGGTACCCCATACCAGCTTGTGGTCGAGATATCTCGACGTATCGAGGGTTACCGTGCGAGGAGTAGAGAGCAGGGTCAGCAAGACAAGAGGCCCAGGTTCACAGGTGATTTCAGAGGTACTCCAGCTAGGGGTAGGGTTCCTATAGGAGGCAGCCAATTTCGCAGGCCTTCCTATTCAGCACCACCGTTGCCTCCCAGGGGTGTCCCAGTGAGGCCTCAATTCAGAGCCATGCCAGAGCGCTCTTATCATCCTCCATCCGTCCAGAGTGCACCCAGCAGTTATCCTAGCCCTCAGAGATTCTCCAATTCTTATCTCAGTGCTTTACCAGAGGATTCACACCGCTCTTCAGCTATTCAGGGTTCCTCTTCCTCGGGGTAGAGAGCAGTAGTGCCAGGGGGTTGCTTCGAGTGTGGGGATCTGGGCCACACATGGAGGTTTTGTCCTAAGTATCGGGGCAAGGCCCTGCAGCAGAGACAATAGCCTATGATTACAGCACCAGCAACACGACCACCTAGGGGTGAAGGTCAGGTTGGCAGGGTCCGTCCTAGAGGGGGAGGCCAGTCAGGAGTGGGTCGTTCAGCTCCAGCTCGTCCTGGGGGAGCTCAGACATCGGGTGCTCCAACCAGATCTTATGCTATTTCATCCAGGGCAGACGCAGTGGCATCAAACGTTGTGATTACAAGTATTATTTCGGTCTGTGGTAGAGAGGCTTCAGTACTATTTGATCCAGGGTCTA
Source organism: Nicotiana undulata (assembly GCA_005239495.1). NCBI lineage: Eukaryota > Viridiplantae > Streptophyta > Magnoliopsida > Solanales > Solanaceae > Nicotiana > Nicotiana undulata. The sequence continues at coordinate 53,837 of ML260291.1, read as the reverse complement.
CTTATTCATATGTTTCAGCCTTATTTGTCCATTATCTGGATGTTATTTGTGAGTCTTTGGGTTCTCCCGTGTACGTATCCACTCATGTGGGCAACTCTGTAGTGGTAGACCGGGTCTACCGGGCTTGTGTGATTACTTTTTGTGGGTTTGAGACAAGAGCCGACCTGTTGTTGCTTGATATGGTTGATTTCGAGGTTATTTTTGGCATGGATTGGCTATCTCCTCATCATGTTGTCTTGGATTGCCATGCCAAGACATTTACATTAGCCATGCCTAAGTCGCCGAGGTTAGAGTGGAGGGGTGCTTCAGTTAGTGCCTTCAGCCGGGTCATTTCCTTCATGAAAGCTTGGCATATGGTCAAGAAAGGGTGCCTGTCTTATCTTGCTTATATGCGGGACACCACCGCCAAGTCACCTACCATTGATTCAGTGCCTGTCGTTCGGGAGTTTACGGATGTGTTTCCTTTAGATCTTCCACGCATGCCTCCAGATCGAGATATAGATTTCTGCATTGGCTTGGTTCTAGATACTCAGCCTATTTCTATTCCTCCTTATCGTGTGTCTCCTAAGGAGCTAAAAGAGTTGAAGGAGCAGCTTGAGGAGGTATTGGCCAAGGGATTTATCAAGCCCAGTGTGTCGTCGTGGGGTGCTCCAATCTTATTGCTAAAGAAGAAGGATGGGTCTATGCGGATGTGTATTGACTACCGCCAGCTGAATAAAGTGACCATCAAGAATAAGTATCCTCTACCGCGTATTGATGATTTATTTGATCGACTATAGGGTGCTCGTGTGTTCTCTAAGATTGATCTAAGGTCAGGCTATCACAAGTTGAAGATGCGGGCTTCTGATGTCCCGAAGACTGCGTTTCGCACTAGATATGGCTATTATGAGTTCTTAGTGATGTCCTTTGGATTGACTAATGCCCCAGCAACCTTTATGGACTTGATGAATAGGGTCTTCAGGCCGTATATCGACTCCTTCGTTATTGTTTTCATTGATGATATATTGATCTACTCACGGAGCCTGGGTGAGCACGAGCAGCATTTGAGGGTTGTGCTTCAAACCTTGCGAGAACAGAAGCTATATGCTAAGTTCTCCAAGTGCGAGTTCTTGTTGGAGTCTGTGGCGTTCTTGGGGCATGTGGTGTCCGGTGAGGGTATCAAGGTTGATCCGCAGAAGGTTGAGGCAGTTTAAAGTTTGCCACGTCCTACTTCAGCTTCAGAGATCAGGAGTTTTCTGGGTTTAGCAGGTTACTACCATCTATTCGTGGAGGGATTCTCTTCTATTACCGCTCCATTGACTAGATTGACTTAGAAGAATGTTCCATTTCACTGGTCCGATGATTGTGAAGCGAGCTTTCAGAAGCTCAAATCAGCATTGACTTCAGCACCAGTTCTTTCCTTGACTTCGGAGTCAGGGGTGTATACCGTATATTGTGACGCTTCACGCATCGGGCTAGGATGTGTGTTGATGCAGGAATGCAGGGTTATTGCATATGCTTCGCGCCAGCTGAAGGTTCATGAAAAAAATTACCTTGTGCACGATTTGGAGTTGGCGGCGATTGTTCATGCTTTGAAGATATGGCAGCATTATCTATATGGTGTATCTTGTGAGGTCTATATTGACCACCGCAGCCTGCAGTACTTACTTAAGCAGAGGGACCTTAATTTGAGGCAGCGGAGGTGGCTTGAGTTGTTGAAAGACTATGATCTCACTATTCTGTATCACCCCGGCAAGGCAAATGTAGTGGCAGATGCTTTGAGCAGGCGGGCAGCTAGTATGGGTAGTTTGGCCTACATTGCAGCTTAGGAGAGACCTTTAGCCTTGGACATTCAGTCCTTGGCCAATCGATTGGTAAGATTGGACCTTTTAGAATCTCGTCGAGTTTTGGCTCATATGGTTGCTCAGTCTTCATTATTGGGAGAGATCAAGGCTCGACAGTTTGATGATCCATGCCTAGCAGAGCTTAGGGATACAGTGGTCCAGGGCAGGGCCAAGGAGATTACTTTAGGTGAGGATGATGTTTTGCGACTCCAGGGTTGATTGTGTATTCATGATGTTGACGGCCTGAGGGAGAATATTCTAGCATAGGTGCACCTTTCTCGGTATTCTATTCATCCAGGAGCGACAAAGATGTATCGTGATTTGAAGCAGCACTACTGGTGGAGGCGGATGAAGAAGGACATTGTTCATCATGTGGCTAGGTGTCTTAATTGTCAGTAGGTTAAGTACGAGCATCAGCGGCCAGGAGGCTTGTTTCAGCAGAGGCCCATTCCTCAGTGGAAATGGGAGCGTATCACTATGGAATTCGTGGTTGGTTTGCCTCGGACCTTGAGGAAGGTTGACGCGGTTTGGGTCATTGTGGATAGATTGACCAAATCGACGCATTTCATTCCTGTAACTACTACTTACACTACAGAGAGGCTGGCTCGAATTTACCTTCGTGAGATAGTCCGGTTGCATGGTGTGCCGGTGTCTATCATTTCATACTGAGTCCTCAATTAACTTCGCACTTGTGGAGAGCCTTGCACAGCAAGATGGCCAATCAGAGCGTACAATTCAGATTCTGGAAGATATGCTCAGGGCCTGTGTGATTGATTTCGGGGGTCAGTGGGATCAGTTCTTTGCTTTAGCGGAGTTTGCATACAATAATAGTTATCAGTACAGCATCGAGATGGCTCTATTCGAGGCTTTATATGGTCGGCGATGTTCTTCTCCGATTAGGTGGTTTGAGCCTGGCGAGGCCAAGCTATATGGTACTGATCTGGTAAGAGATGCCTTGGAAAATGTGAATATTTTTCAGGAGAGGCTTCGTACAACACAGTCTAGGCAGAAGAGCTACGCAGATCAGCGGGCACGTGATGTATCATTCATGGAGGGAGATAAGGTTATGTTGAAGGTTTCGCCGATGAAGGGCATTATGAGATTTGGGAAGAAAGGCAAGTTGAGCCCCAGGGTTATAGGTCCTTTCGTGGTGTTGAAGGGGGTTGGAGAGGTTGCTTATGAGCTTGCTTTTCCTCCAGCCTTATCAATAGTTCACCTAGTTTTTCACGTATCCATGCTTCAGAGGTATCACGCCGACTTATCGCACGTGGTTGATTACAGTACTATCCAGTTAGATGAGAAGTTGGGCTATGAGGAGGAGCCAGTTGCCATTGTTGATAGGGAGGACCGCCAGTTGAGGTCTAAGACAGTTTCTGCGGTTAAGGTCCAGTGGAGCGGCCAACCAGTTGAGGAGGCGACCTGGGAGTCCGAGCAGGACATGCGGAGCAGATATCCACAGCTATTCACCACTTCAAGTACGATTCTAGTCACGTTCGAGGACGAACGTTTGTTTAAGAAGGGGAGAATGTAACGACCCAGCCGGTCGTTTTGTGTGTTAGGATCCCGTTTCCTTAAATGAAACCTTCTATAGCGGTTATTCATGCTTTATGACTCGCGGGAGCGGGTGGTTCGGGATTTGGGAATGATTTGGGTGGTTTTGGAACACTTGGTTCCTTAAGGTTGGCCTATTTGGCCAAGTTTGACTTCGGTCAACATTTTGAGCAAACAACCTTGGAATCGAGTTCTGACAGCTCCATATGGTGATTTCGGACTTGGGCGTATGTTTGGCTCGAGTTTCTAATGACCCGGGAGCATTTTGACGCCCGAAATGGAAATCAAGATTTCCTTATATTTGAAATTTGGGTTGGGATGTGATTTTATGCTATCGAGGTCTGAATAGAATTCTGGGACCGACAATAGTTCCGTATAGTCATTTATGACTTGTCTGCAAAATTTGGGGTCATTCCGAGTAGTATTTCGGCGTAATCAAGTGGATTCTAGAATTCTTAAGTTCTTAAGTTTGGTTAATTTGGTTTTGGGGTTTGATTCTAAGTTCCGTTGTTTTTTTTCATGTTCTGGATGTTCGAGCGAGTCCGTATCATGAATACAGACTTGCCGGTGCTTTTGGACAGGGTCCCGGGGTGGCTTGGGGGTGTTTTAGACCCCCGGGAGCTAAGTTAGAAAAATCAGAAAATCCGTGTCTGGTTTCCTTCTCTGCGATCGCAGAGGGATGATTGCGATCGCAGAGAGGGATTTCTTATGGGCTAAATTTTGTTCTCTACGATCGCAGACATCACCCTGCGATCGCATAAGTCTCTTCCCCCACTCTCTGCGATCGCAGACCTCACTCCTGCGATCGCATAAGCCTAACTCCCCACTCTCCCCGATCGCAGGCCCCATCTATGCGATCACATAGTGTCGTTTGGGGCCCAGGACCATTTGTTCTCCGCGATCGCAAACCTCTAGCCACGATCGCAGTGGTCTGGCAGCTTGGTCTCTGCGATCGCAAGCCTGATGCTGCGATCGCAGTAATGGTTTTCCTGGGCAGTATTTAAATGCCCAATTACAGGTTTCTTCTTCATTATTCAATACCCAACCTCCATTAGAGCTCCTCAAAGCTAGGGAAAAGCTGTCCAAGGTCAAGTCCTTCAAGGTTAGTATAATTTCCTCTCTAAATTCATGAATTTATTATGGAAATCTAACTAGTTTACCTATTAAAATATCAAATCATGGGAAAATTGAGTAGAAATTTATAGGGCTTTGATAATTAGTGAATTATCCCTTTTTAGCCATGAATTCCTAAATAAATTAGGTAATTACGATCCTTAGGCTTCGGGTAATTCATTCCTTCGAGAATTTTCAAAATCCGAACGCGTGGGCCCGGGGTCGAAATTCAAAAACCTTCAAAAATACTATATTTTGGAATTTCTTGTTAATTCTTATTCTTGGAGCGTAAATTGATTAAATTATTCTATGTTTGGCTTGTTGTAAGCCGTTGAGGGTAGTTTCGGAGCTTTGGGCGCATTCTTGATTCGGTCTTTGGTCCGAGGAGTGCTTCGTCAAGGTGAGTCTCCTTTCTAACCTCGTCAGAGGGAAATTGCCCCTCTAGGTAACCTTGTTTGCTATGTGATCTTGTTTGGAGGCTACGTACGCACTGAGTGACGAGAGTCCGTACATAGTGGCTATTATTGCTTCGTCCGGGTAGTTAGGAAACATCATGTTCATTGTTTTTCCCTGTTGTAGCATAGATATGACTTGTATACTTGTGTGATTGGTACTGTTGTCTTTGAACGTTGTGATACTTGGCATGATGTAAGTGTGATAAGAGAATCACGGGATGGGATCGGGACGTACGCCACGACAGAGTGACGAGTGATTATATTATGGGATCGGGTCGTACGCCACGACAGAGTGATGATTGGTTATATCATGGGATCGGGCCGTACGCCACGGATGAGTGATGAGAGAGTATATTATGGGATCGGGCTGTACGCCACGGCGAAGACTACAGGGTGGGGTCGGGCCGTACGCCATGTCGGAGATTGAGACTACAGGGTGGGATCAGGTCGTACGCCACGTCGAAGATTTACAGGATGGGATCGGGCCGTACGCCACAGCGGAGCGATGTGAGTGATTACCATATGGGAGCGGGTCGTACGCCACGGCGGATACCAAACTTGTTTGATTTTAGATGGTTATTTGATGCCGGATATTGATGTACTTGATTATTTGTTTTACTTGCCTACATTTTCCCTTACATCCTGCGTACTTTATTACTATTGGACCTTAGTGAGTATCGAGTCGACCTCTCGTCACTACTTCTTCGAGATTAGAAGGGATATTCACTGGGTACATATTTATGTATGTAATCATGTTGCACTTTCCTTTCTTTCTGCACTTGATTGTGCAGGTTTGGAGGCTGGTCCGTCTGACTATCAGTCCAGTGCTAGGTATTGACCGAGTGGCTATACTTCACGGTGAGCTGTCTTTCTTGGCGACTTCCTGGCAGCATCCTGGAGTTTCCTTTTCATATTTCCTATGTCTTTTGTTCAGAGACTCAATATATATATATATATATATATATATATATATATATATATATATTTCAGTTATTGTATATTCAGTAGTTTCCCGTGGCATTCGTGACACTAGTTCCTGGCACACACACACAGTTATTATTTTGGGGTTTTGGCTGTGCATAGTTTATGCGACGTGCCTATCGGTTGATTTCTGCACCTGTGGTTCTATCTCGTATCATTTATCATTATTGTGTTTTATCCATTTAAAATTGGTAGTTATTAAATTGTTAACCAAAAAGGGGAAGGGTAACACCTAATGTGTTTCATATCGCCTTGCCTAACCCCGCTGTTGGGCGCCATCGCGACCTGAATTAGGATTTGGGTCGTGACAAGTAAAAACTCTTTGGCGGAACATCATCGTAGAATAGAGGTGAATAAGATGATGGAAAATAAATGGAACGGAAGCTAAGTTGGCCAAATACCTAAGGCATGCAACTTCCCTCCAAACGAGAGGACTGATCTGTCCCAAACAAACATTGAAGAATCGACAAAATTCTATGATGACAGGGTCGATGGGAGGCCTAAACCCTAAAGGGAAGGGATAAGTATATACAAAAGAATACGCAGTAATATAAGAGGTTATTCTTTGATTTCCAACAACAATCTCTGCGTACGAGTGACACTAAACCCTCTGTTATTTGGGTAGTATAAAGGTCAGCATTGTCATGTGATGACATGGAAGAAAGCTGTTTACTAATGGCCTCACTATCCTTTACAAAAGAAAACTCGGCCGGGACAATCTCATCGACTCTCGGTTCACAAAGTGGTTCATTATGTTCCCTACTCTTAGAAGAAGATCTCGAAGCCCTAGCCCTTGAAGAAGACGAAGGAATATTAGACCTAGAAGATGGTGGAGGAGTAATATGAGAAGAAGAAGAACCCCTGGAAAGAGTAGATCTTAAATTCCTAAGTCTACCACCCCTCCTACTCCGGATTGGAGCAGAATAAGGAGTTAATTCGTGTACAATGATGACCTTTTTGGGTTGCTGGATTGAGGAAGACATGTTTACAAGAAAGAAGAATTTACAAACAACGAAAGGGAGTTTAGAGGTTTTTCGTGAAAGCAAAGGAAAGAAAAGGGGTATTTATACTCAGAGGCGATCGTCAAAAAATGGAAAAAAACAATGATGTGAAAGTCATGATTGAAATTGTCACTTTGTGACTGATGCATACGCAAAAAGCCCTAAAAGGCGCTAAATAATTGCAGAACTAATCCAAGAATTCCATGTGGCACGGGCATTAAATGGAAGTGACATGCGACGTATGCATTCAGAGACAGATGCGATGGTACGAGTGAAGCGGCGACAAAATATTTCCGCCATAAATGAGTATCCACTTACCAAATATTTAATTGATAAATAAATGGCAAGTGGGGGGACTATCTGTATTGGTAAAAATAGGCTTCACACGTGTACTAAATCTGATGACAAGGCAATCCATGTGGAGCAATAGAAACATGACAACTGGTCATAAATTTACAAAAAGGTACGAGACAAAGAGGAACAGAACAGCATACCCACGAAACATTTAGATACGGGAACCTCAAACTAAATGAGGAGTTGAAAAGACACGGTCAGAATGAACCAAGGAAAAATAAAGGGCGGATTCAAAGATCTTCAATCAATGAGCCAAACGTTACATAATATTCACGCAACAATTACGATTATCTACTATAATGTTACATTAGTGATATTATTAGTCATTAATGCTCAATAATTATCGCGCCCCTTTTTCCTCGCGGAATCGGGTTTATGACATTGACAACTCTTTTAGGGAAAGAGTGTTAAAAGGAGGGAGTCGCCACCTAACGGGTTTGAGGTGCGTTAGGGCACCTAGAGTAATTAACTCATGAAACTAGTTTGCATTACCAGAGATTGGGTAAGGGCTTGAAATAATCCCAAGGGGAAGGTGTTAGGCACCCCTCAGGATCCACAGATGTGGTTCCCGGCGAAATAGTTTTTGTGAATTTGTACAATTATCAAATAACAAGTAAAGGGCTCAAGTAAGAGGGGATTACAAATGTTAAACGAGCAAGTGTTTAGAAAACAATTATGAAAACGACGAAGTTTTTGAAAAAGATCATAACCTAGAATTTGAAAGAAATGATACCCTATGTTTGAAATAATACGGATCACATCAATGCAATACCCGATAGATACTCCTCAAAGAGGGGTTACACGTGGTATTAGCGCATCGGTCATCATATCCATAATCTACCTTTTCCCTCCCCGTGAAGGTGATTAAAGCGTGTGTTTGGTCACGAGCTCTATTGCGTGCTATTACCCGTCCCATCCTATCAGTCCCGGAGGAGGTTAGGACTACTATCCTAAAAGAGGTACAAGGTTGACCCTTAGATTTAAAGGAAAAGATTCTAAGCGACAAACAATAACAATTAGGACCGCCGGTAAAGGGAAACACATAAAGCAGATATGAGGCCCAAATATTCCTGCACAGATTATGCATATAATTTAGCACGACTCAAACACAGGTAAAGGCCTTATTAACTTCAGAATCCTAAAACATAATATCTAGGCGAATCTGGAATGCGATAAAGAGGCAGTTTTATTACTTAATTCAGAGAAGGAATTTTATCCGGTTTGCTTACTGATTTTAACCTGTTGCTAATTGAGCAGCATATATGAAGAATAATATTTCCAGTTTTAACAGATCGAACACTTAAGGCTTGCCTAGGCATGCCAGTTATTACAGAAAATTGTTTGAATCATATTACTAAGCATATTATTCTAGGTGTTCCGATTTCATAAAATAGTTACCAAACTGGATGAGTCTGTTTTTATCAAGAATCAAGCTAGGGGATGCCTAAGAGAATACAAATGTAATCCTAAAGCATGACATCTAATGCAAAGAAGATGCAGAATGATGCAGGACCTAAACATGATATTCTATATGCACGAATATTTCAGTTCCAAAACATGCTTTCAAAAATATGTAAAATGACCTATTTATTAACATTGCATTTGTCCTAAGGTAGGATATCTAAGTGTTAGTATTTCATCGCAGTTTCAGGAAACCACTTGTTTATTAGTTTGTTAAACCTAATACATGATCCCTAGATGTACATGGCAGTGTATAAAGTAATGCAAAGTACGTATTCTAACACATGATTTTTCTAAATGCATAAGGATGAACATGCTGAAACAGTATTCATAGAACCTAAGGAACATGATTTCTAATGCATGGATATGAACCTACACATGATCTCTATTGCGAAGATAGGGAATTAAAATCCTAAACATGGTTTCCACCCTTTATAGTAACTAAGCATGCATGGTTATCCCCTCCAATTTCACTATCCAGCCCCATAAGTTGTTTACAAATTATTACAAGCCAGGAGTTATTAATTACATAATAGAAGAGAAAATAAGAAGCTATTCTATAGGGAGCCTTTAATAGTCCCAAATCCTTCAAACCTCAATGCCTTTGGTGTTTCATAGCCTTTCATAGTCCGGGTGTGTCAAAGATCCCTAAGGACCTCAGGGGCTCCCGGGCAATGCTCAAACCCAGACTTAGTAATCAGGAGTTAAACATGTGCGGTGTGGAAATACCAGCCTCAGTGTGTCAGAGTTCAGAGGGATCTCGAGAGGTTCCCAAAGCAGTGCCCACACTGAGGGGGTGGAACTCAAGAATCTAGGAATAAAGTGAAGTGCCAGAGGTGAGTTTGAAAAGGTTTTGAAAGAGACTTAGTTAAAACATTTCATAAACCAGAGGATTTGTTTAAAACAGTTCTTGAAAGGAGAGTATAGCAATAGATAACAGTGTAAACACATCATAAAAAATGGTCTCATGCACATCCAAAACACACAGAACCATTACAAACAAGGACAATGGGGGTGGGAACACATAGAACATTCAGTTGCAAACACAATAACCCAGCAGGGATATAAGACAGGTTTAAACATGTTCAGAAACTGCTGATACTGGCATAGTTATAAAACAGATATAAAGGACCACATTGAGGGGTGATAGGGATTTGGGGTGTACAACAAGTAAGCAAACAGTTGGTAAGTCATGCTCAGAAACACACATAAAGGGGGGTATAATAATCCAAGGAAAAGGGGAGACATAATAGCATGCTAGCGATGTATTTTAATTACAGGTTTCACAAAAGAACCACAAATAGAAGCAGACCAGGAACAACAGGAACTGAAACAAATAGAGAATCATATTGTTGTTGGAGCTTTGAATTTAAAGTAGGACATACCAGTGAAGAGGAAAGCAAGCAAAACGAAAGAACAAGAGGGATAGTACAATGGTTAGCCTTGGCTTTCAGCCGGCTAACAATTAGACAGTAGCAAATAGCACAATAGAAATAGAGCAGAGATTTTTCAGTGTAATAGATAGTTTTTGAACCACAGTGTTCGTGTCTGATCAAAGCATAGACAAAGCATATATATAGTTAGAACTAGGTAAAAGGAATAAGGTAAAGAAATCAGACTGCCCAGTAATTATGGGACTCAGAGAATCAATTAATTGTAAATATCCCTAGACATAAAGGAATCATTGAAACGGTGAGTGGCAAATAAGGAAAAGAGATAAAACTGTAGTCATGACAAGCAATTAAGCATCCCTTAATTGAAGGTTTCCCTCAAACGGCTAGTAGGTAAGTACAATTAAGGAAAGTTACCATATAAGAGGATAATTTCAGACCAAATCAGGCAAGAAATTGAGGCTAGATTCGAAACTATCAATTAAGGAAGCCATATCAATCACAGTAACAAATCAAGGTAAGAAAAAAAAGTTAGAGGTTGGAAATCAAAAAAATATCTCATGAGAGATTAGCAGGGCTTTTTCAAATCACAGTGAATCAGGGATTCAAGCAACTAGCGAATAGAAATTCTTATGTATAACATAGAGAACCATATAATAAGTAAAGTAGTAAGTCAGGAAACAATTGAGTGTCAAAACAGCACAGAATCAAAGATTCGAGCATGCATACCATTAATTGAAGAGAATTAACATGAAATAATACGGTCGTTAGCGGATGAAATTAGGAATCATGTGAGTCAGGGAGGTAAGAAGAACCAAAGACAAACTACATAGGGTAAAGGTCAATTAAACACATATGCAAACACACAGGTAAACCAGTAGTTTTTCAGGATTTTAGGTCTAAAATTAGGGTTTTACACAAATGCTAGTACGAATCAACAGAGTAGTCATGATACACACAAAGGAGACGAAGAGTCATAAACCCTAATGGGAAAACAGAGTAAAATCACTAGAAATTCAAGCTATTCATGACAATCAAACACATATACTGACCAAACCGTAAGGAAAAGATTTCAATAATAATAAACATGAGGGAAAATCATGAGATGTTGTTAAAAATCGACAAAGAAAACCATTTTGGAAAAAGGTTTCGGAACCCTAGTTAAAAGTGAAGAACCGCTTAGGAAAAATAGAAAACCTTTAAAGAAACATCATAATAACTCATAATAGGCACATATCTATTGTAGATCTAAAAGAATCAGAAGTTTCAAACATTAGGGTTTTACAGAATACCTCAGAGAAGATGAGAAGAACCTCGAACGGTACTGGCTTGAGCCTCAAAGGTCATATACCTTACTCGAAATCAAGCTTTTGAGGCTTGAAGTAAACAGGAACCCCATGGGTGTGAGTTGATGGGTCCTCGCCCTTCGAGGGCCTTAGGGATGACATTACCGACATAAGAGAACCATAAGAGGAAAGAGTTGATGAAGGTTTCAAGGTCTCCGGCGAAGGGATGGCCGAAGAAGATGAAGAAATTCATCGGAACCTGAAGAGACAGAAGCCTCTAGAAGAGACTAGAGAGAGAGACGAGGGTAGAGAGATGAGGGACGGTGAGAAAATGTGAGGGGGGTCCGGGGGTTAGGTTAGAGTTAATTAAGGAAATAATAATCTGGGTCATTGATCTAATTTGATCAACGACTCAGATTGGTTTGGGGTTGGGTTGGGTAGGCTATTAGTTGGGCTGGGTAGTTAATTGGGTTAAAGGGTTGGGTATTGAGTTGAAATTAAAAGAAATTAAAAGTGCCTAGATTTTAAATACCCATGAAATAAAATAAAATAGTTAATAAAATAGCTAATAATTATATAAAAATAAGATTAATGCTAAGTAAGTGAAATTTAAGGTAATTGACTAATATAAAAATATAAAACGACTAATTATGGAATTAAAATAGCATAAATGCACAATCAGGCCATAACTGCAAAATTTGTGTAATTATAGCTAAATGGTGCCTAATTGGTTAACTTGTGAAATAATTAAATCCTAATATGATTAAATAGGATTGAAAATGATATATTGAGCTGGGAAATTTTTTGAAATTATTTATAATATAATTTATGAATAATTATTGAATACGAAAATACTAAATAAATAGGAAAACGAATTGATAACAAATATGAAAAAATAATGAAAAATACCATTCATCATGAAAAGTGATTTTGAAAGTAAAATGCAAGTTGGAAAATAATTTAGAGAAAAAATTGGGTATCAACAATCATTAAGAAGAGTAGGCGTTATATTAACAAATTCCCTATAAAAGGGAGTAAAATATCACTTGTATGGACACATTCGAACCACTACTGAAATACAATTACTTTTACGCATTCTTATTGCTTTCTGATTGCAAATCTAATTATTATTTGTAAATTTTTTGGTTATCACAAGCCCGAGTACTTCTTAAAATTGCTTTGGCAGAGAATCTAATTCTTTGGTTAAACAAGAACCTGGACCTCATCCCCGCTGATAGGATGTCATTCCCGGAGGAATGGAACATGAAGAGTAAGTGTCTTTAGATCGAGCATCTTTTACCACCCCTTTTCCTTCTTCTGAGCTGACTCCTTTCTTTTTTGCATGATTTCCTTCTAATTGCATAGCCAACCTGTGGTTCCCTGGCACAGTACAGGACCTCCTGGGATGGATCAAACTCTAAGACTCCGTTTTTCAATATAGCAAGCGCGTTTGGCGCTGTTTCGCCAAAACGCGGTGGCAGGCCAAGAACCATGGTATGCTTTTTTTGTCGTCATTTTTACATTATTTGTAAGTATTCTTTATGGCAGTAAGTTTGAAACATCATGCCTGTGCATGCCTTGGGTAAAGTGTGTCAATGAGACTGTCTCCTTCTGGTGAAGAAGAGGCTTCGAAACATGCCAAGGACAAGAAAAGGACGAATGTGACACTGGCGGAGTCTATGAAACCCAAAAGAGCAAAGGCTCGGAAACCCCAGACCGATGCTACGGTCCTAACCTCACCGGGTGCTGAGAGCCTCCGTGCCGAGGAAGAAGATAATGATACCTAAACTTTGGTACAAAGGGTAAGACGAAGCATTGATGCTTCGAAAGTTGCTGGGCAGACGGCTATCGAGTCGGAGATGGTCGATGCGGTCCCACCTCGTGTTGAGGAGACCCTCGAGGAGGGTTTGGGTGCAATCCTCGTGCCACCCGTCGATCAGGACATATTTTCTGAGACTCTTCGAGGGCGAGAGGAAGCCCTTATAGAAGTTGATGTTGTAGGCAGCTTTCCATCGAGCCCATCATTTTCTCCAGGGGAGATACGGGATGCCCAGGACAAGAATGCCTCTGGTGTAGGGACCTCTCAGGGAGAGGGTGATGCATCAAAGATTATTTTGAAGGCGTCGATGAGGATACCGATCTTGATGCCTTCGTCACTCTCGAGCAGGCTGAAAGACTCCAAAAGCAGGTGATCTTCTTGACATATTATTTGTGCTTCAAGTTTTTTATTCCTGCTTTTCTAACTTTCTTCTTTTGTGCTGCAGGTGAAGAAGCTATATGACTAGGCTTTCTCCAAGCTACAAGATGAGATGACTTTCCGTGAGGGGGAGCTTGAGAAGCTCACATCATAGTAAAATGAGCTGAAGACTTTGTACGCCCGAAAAGAAGAGGAATTGGTCGACCTTCGGGCACGCTCAGAGAAGGAGCTCCAAGAGAGAGCCGACTTCATCGAGCAGGTAATCTGGTACCCACGAACATATCTTTTATTTTCATAACTTGGCGCTAATTTGATTGTCTTGGTATTTGCAGATTGGGCAAAAGGATGCCCTAGTATGGCAGCTCCAGGAAGAAGTCATGGCTAAGGATGCTGAGATCCTCGAGCTAAAGAGGCACAATGAGATCGTGGCCTCGGAGAGAGATATTCTTCAGGAAGAACAAACCTCGACCCAGGGTCTTTTTTGAGGCGCTAAAGAGGAGGTTGCCACACTAACTGCGGCCAAGTCTCAGACCGATGAATTTGTTTCTTCATACAAAAGGGATGTTGCCGCTGCAAATGATCGGGCCAGGGAGATATCATAAAAGACCGAGCTAAAACTAGCTCAGGCCGTTGCTCATGCTCGTATGCAATCTATGAGGCAAGCCTTCGAGGAAACGAGTGCCAAAGGTGACGATCTCTCTGCCGAGATCTAAGAAGCCAGGGCCTTCGGATGAGGGCTCTAGAAGCGACTCTGGAAGTCGTGAAGGCGAAGAGTAGACTTGCTTGTTGTTTTTGCCATTTTTTTTGTACATGGGCTCCTCGGGGGAGCTTTGTAAAATACCCTTTTAAATATATTTTTTGGAATGCAAAAGATCTCTTCGTTTCATCTTCAAACTTTGCCCTATAATGGTTATGCAAAAGTCGATCTTTGAGCTTTGAATTTAACTTATTAAAGCCCGGATTTGGAGTAACAGAGATCCTCGAGGTCGGGATGTCGTGACTCCAGTCGCACACCTTCCCGAGGCTAGGTTTACACGGGGTTGATTTGACCCGTCGATCCTTCTATCGTTGTATGATAGTGTCATTCTCATGATGTGATCGTAAAGTGACCAATGTGGCCCCACCGGTTTTCCCAAAAACCATAAAGGCTTTGTCAGGGCTGTTTGGCTATCAAAATAATTAAGGGACGCCTCTTCTCCTTATAAATATATTCGCTTTCCTCTCATTTGAGGACTTTGCTACTTTGGGAAACTATCTTTTTCATAAATTTTTTATTCCTTGCATCAGTTCTTCCACCATTTTAATTTAAAGCTTTTGCCTGAGTTTTCATCTTCTTTTTCTTGTTTCAAAGCAGTTATGGCCTCCATGCCTAAATCCACTCACCAAGAAGAGGGAAGCTCTACCTTTGCTTCTTGCCCGGTCGGTGGTACACTGCCGGCGTATGGCGAGTTAACCTTGAGTTGTTTTGCTTTGAAGAAAGATTTTGCGCTAGAGAAGCCCTTCGATGCTCTGGTCCATGGAGAGCATGCGTCGAGGTTCATTCGTTCAATATACCTTCTCGAAAATAGGACATCATGGACCATGTAGAGGGGTTCTTGAATATGTAACGTACCCTTTTACATTAGGTCCCCTCGACCACCTTGTGCTCAAATTCTGCAAAATGTATCAAGTTACTTTGGCTCAAATTCATCCATCCTACTGGAGGATTGTGTTGATGATGAGGTTATTCACTGAAAAGGCTGAGCTCGAGTTCACCCTCTGCCACCTCATCAGATTATATCGGCCTCTACATTTTTGAGGTTTGATTTCCTTACGACGCCGATCCACCAGGCCCTTTATCGCCAGTGACGACGAGGGCGAGAATCGGGGATGGATGAGTCGATTTGCTTGAGTGAGAACCGCCGACATCATTCCTACAGAGTTCGTGTCGTTCCCAGAAAAATGGAACTTCAAACGTGAGTATTACGTCGTGCATTAGTTCCTTTTTATTTTGATGGTTAATATGAACGTTTCTTTCTTTCCCTCTTAGCGGTTCCGTGGATGCCGGAGGAGATCCCTGATCTTCCGGATTGGACTCAAAGTTGGCAGCTTCCTCATCATACGATTAACGCAAGTGGCGAGATTTGTCGAAGGTCTGACGGGAAGTAAAACACCATGGTATGTGTTGTGTGGTTGATTGTCTTGAAAAACATTTTCTTTTATGTGTACTAACTCTGTCACCGCAGGCATTGGTGGATTCTATGAGATGAAGTCGTGCCCCCTCGCGGAGGGGGTAGGATAGTCAGCTTTGGAGCTGAAAGTGGATAACAAGCGAAAAAGATCCTCGAGGGGTGACGATATTCAAGATGAAGCGGAGGCATAAGGAGGATGCAAGTTCTGAAGAAGACCTCATATTCATCGACCGATATGTGAGTGGTGATACAACCAAGGGAGATGGCACCACCTCGATGGCTCAATCTGAGAAATCTCTCAAGGCGGCTAAACCCACTGATCCCGAGGATATTACCCTCGGGATCGAAAGTCATCTGCCACCATTTTCTTCACCCTACCTTCGAGGGGTGTGCAGGACCGGGGGCTGTCCAAATCAGGTGGAGTCTCGAGTGATAGTGTCCCCATCCGGAGTGGTTCAACATGGGCCGACGAGACCAGACCAGTAGACGCACACTCGGCCTTTGAAGAGGCTCAGCGGCTCTGTTCTGCGGTAAGCTTCGATGAACTTTTGGTTTTCTCAACTTCGTGCTTTCATCATTTAATTGAAGTTTCTTTTTCATAGGCTTTTGACAAGCTCAAGTCTGAGCTACTCCGTTGCGAGGCACGGTTGCAGAAAGCCTTGAGCGGGGAGAAATCTCTCAAGCTTCTTTGTAATATGAGGACAAGAGAGTTGGTGCACCTTCGATCGGAGATGAATCGAAGCCGGGATCACGAGGGAAATCTCGAGAAAAAGGTAACCTTAATATTTGACGAATGCAGTCACCTTTTTCGTTCTTTTGTAAACTAATGTTTCCACGTCTCAGTTGCAGAGAAAGACGGAAGCGTTGGAACACCTTCAGGGTGAGGTCGAGCAGGCCAATTTTGAACGCAACTAGTTGAGGGCACAGATGGATGCTCATTCTGCGGCCAAGAAGAACACTTTGGCTAAGGCCTATGCTCTTGAGATAAGCTTCAGAATGCCCAAAGAAAGCAACTCGGTTCAAATGAGCAGGATTGCTGAGCTCGAAATAACTCTCTTAATGATGAAGGCCGAGGTTGTAGATGCTCGAGCTGGAGCCGAAAGGCTTTGAGTAAAAGCCGATAGGAACGTGGACGTTTATTTAAAAGACGATGCTGATGCTCAGACAGAGTAGAGGGAGTCCTTCGATAGAGATAGAAGGAGCAATGAATACGCCCGATGCAAATCACGGAGGGAGGCCCTTGAAAAGATTCATGCTAAGGGCTTTGTTCTCTCGGAGGAGATAAAGCTAGAAAGGGCGAATGAGATCGACGCCAAATTCTTTATTTCCACTGATGCTGGAACTGATGTTTGAAGGCCGTCGAGGATGCCGGTCCCGAAGGGCTGACGAATCCATAGTCCCCGAGGGGGAGAAAGAATAATTCCCATAGAGTAGATTTCTTTCTAATTCTTTGTACAGGGCTTCCTGTGAGAATATTGTAAATGTGTCCTTATATATATATAAATATATATATATATATATATGTAAAGAGACCTTTCAGCTTTCCCTTTACGTAAATTCCCATTTGTTTGCGTCTTTGTTTTTTGTTTTGAATTTTGATGCTTGTCAACGACTAGTCCGATGGGTTAGACTTTGACATGAAACCTTTGAGGTTTTGTGCCTTATGTGCCGATAATGAGTCTAACGAGTTGGAATCCGTCATGAACCCCTCTAGATTTTGTGCTTGGTGCGCAATTGATAATAGTTAATAGTTAACCTATTCAGGGCTTAGCCTTCGAGTCGGGTTTTGTGGCCCTGAGGCTCTTTAAGCTGGCACTTAGGCACTTACGCATTGGGTCGGTACGACCTCTACTATGGCTGNTTATATATATATATATATATATATATATATATATGTAAAGAGACCTTTCAGCTTTCCCTTTACGTAAATTCCCATTTGTTTGCGTCTTTGTTTTTTGTTTTGAATTTTGATGCTTGTCAACGACTAGTCCGATGGGTTAGACTTTGACATGAAACCTTTGAGGTTTTGTGCCTTATGTGCCGATAATGAGTCTAACGAGTTGGAATCCGTCATGAACCCCTCTAGATTTTGTGCTTGGTGCGCAATTGATAATAGTTAATAGTTAACCTATTCAGGGCTTAGCCTTCGAGTCGGGTTTTGTGGCCCTGAGGCTCTTTAAGCTGGCACTTAGGCACTTACGCATTGGGTCGGTACGACCTCTACTATGGCTGTAGTTTTCCCTCGTTAAAGACTTTTTGAAGTTTTTGTGTTCGTTCGACTCTTCCACGGCTCGATAAGAACCTCGATTGTGAGTCGTTATGTGAAGATAAATGAGCACCTTGGGAGGTTTTGCTCGGGGGCTGAATTTTCGAATCCTTTTCATTGTTTGGAGTTGATATGTTCGAATCTTTGTCATGAGCCTTATGATCATAGTCATTGTGTTTGTCTGTGGCCCTTTAGTCCCCGAGTGGGGTAGACTCGGCGTCTATATCGAGGGTATGCCTTTTTAGAGGTCTTACAAGTTTGGATATATAGCCTTGAATTTAAGATCGGGATTATGCCTTTTGTAAGGTCTTAAAAATTTGGACATGCCTTACTTGAGGTCTTACAGATTTGGTCATGCATTACTTGAGGTCTTACAGATTTGGACATGCCTTACTTGAGGTCTTATAGATTTGGACATGCCTTACCTGAGGTCTTACATATTTGATATTTCCTCGTGGAGGTCTTATAATTCATTCCTTTCTTGAGGTCTTACAGATTTGATATTGCCTCATGAAGGTCTTATAATTCATGCCTTGCTTGAGTTCTTACAAATTTGATATTTCCTCGTGGAGGTATTATAATTCATGCATGGCTTGAGGTATTACAGATTTGATATTGCCTCGTGGAGGTCTTATAATTCATGCCTTGCTTGAGTTCTTACAAATTTGATATTTCCTCGTGGAGGTATTATAATTCATGCATGGCTTGAGGTATTACAGATTTGATATTGCCTCGTGGAGGTCTTATAATTCATGCCTTGCTTGAGGTCTTACAGATTTGATATTGCCTCATAGAGGTCTTGTAATTCATGCCTTGCTTGAGGTCTTACAGATTTGATATTGCCTCGTAGAGGTCTTATAATTCATGCCTTGCTTGAGGTCTTACAGATTTGATATTTCCTCATGGAGGTCTTATAATTCATGCCTTGCTTGAGGTCTTACAGATTTGATATTGCCTCGTGGAGGTCTTATAATTGATGTCTTGCTTGAGGTCTTACAAATTTGATATTGCCTCATTGAGGCCCTATAATTCATTCTTTACTTGAGGTCTTACAGATTTGATATTTCCTCGTGGAGGTCTTATAATTCATGCCTTGCTTGAGGTCTTACAAATTTGATATATTGCCTCGTGGAGGTCTTATAATCATGCCTTGCTTGAGGTATTACAAATTTGATATTGCCTTGTGGAGGTCTTATAATTCATGCCTTGCTTGAGGTCTTACATATTTGATATTGCCTCGTGGAGGTCTTATAATTCATGCCTTGCTTGAGGTCTTACAGATTTGATATTGCCTCATGGAGGGCTTATATTGGTGCCTCATGAGGGTCTTTCGGGCTCGAAGTTGCCCGATTCGGGTCTTATGGATTCGAGCTTTCAGAGGCTCGGTGAGCTGACTGTCGATATCAGTCCCCGAGTGCTCGAGGATTTCTTACCTTTGATCCCCTTCTTGCGAAAATAGCAAACTTCTTTTAAAACACAAAGCTTTTGGTGATAAAAGATACTCCTTTGATTACTTGGTACAAATATACATGTTTTCGCCATCGAGGGTTCGATTATTCTACGCGGACATGGTTCATTTGATCGTTTGACCCGATACAGCATTCTCCTGTCGAGACCCTCTTTGGCTTATTTCAATTTCTTCGAGGAGGTGATCTCCTAGGGGGATGCCCCCCCCCAGTATTCGGGGATTGAAAAGAAGCCTTGAGTACTTGTTGAGTTCTCTTTAGGTAGCATATAGATGTCGCCTCGTTAAAAACCTCGTCGGTAAAACCCGTTTGGGATGAAACCCGATCTAAGGGAAAAAGAGCACAATACATGCTTTAAAGCCTAAGGTCTTAGAGTTGGGAGGTTCTTTGATTCTTCTCAATCGAACACTTGCACGTAAGTTAGTGTAAAACGTAAATAAAAAGGGGAGAGGGTTGTACCTTAGCTGCGGTAACGTTCGAGCCTTGATATGCTTCGCTCGTTATGAGGACCCGACACGATCCCTTTTTTTTGTTCATTATGAGAATGTACCTTGTGGTTTCTACTTGGCTATTTCCTTGCCCTTCGGCTCAATCGACGTAGAAGGTGTCGATGCCGGAGCCACGTCGTGTACTGCGAACATCTCTTTTGCTGCATGCTGCTCCACGTACACTGTTTTAATTCCGTCTTTTATTTGAAACTTCATTATTTGATGAAGGGTCGATAGTACCGCTCTCATGCAACGTATCCACATCCATCCGAGCAAGTCATTGTACCTCATGTCACCTTCGATGACATGAAACTTGGTATTTTGCATTGTACCAACTACGTTGACCGAGAGGATGATCTCCCCTTTAGTTGTATGGTCGAGCAGCCCGAGCTGTTCTACCACCCTCGACCTGATTATGTTAGACGAGCTACCTGGATCCACGAGCACACGTTTAATTTGATATTTATTTAAGAGAAAGGAAATTACCAATGTGTCGTTATGAGGTTGAGACAGGGTCTCAATGTCCTCTTCGCTGAATGTGAGAGTGTCCTCGGGTATGTAACTCCGAATTCATTTTTCTCTGGTGATGGATATTTTTGTTCGCTTGATAATGGGTTCATGCGCGACGTCGATTCCTCCAATGATCATGTGGATGACGTGCTGCAGTTCTTCTATTTCGTTTTTCTTGTTCGCCTCTCTTTCCCGAAATTGATTTTTAGCTAGGTCGTTGAGGAATTCTCGGAGCTGCCCTTTGCTGATCAGACGGGCTAATTCTTCTCAGAGATTTCTACAATCTTCGGTTCTATGACCGTGAGTGCCGTAAAATTTGCAAATCAGGTTAGGGTTCCTTTGTGAAGGATCCGATAGTACGGCTGGTATCTTTGATTTTACCTATGGACGATACCATGTCCAAAACATCAATGTTGAAGTTGTACTTAGATAATCGGGGTGCCTCCACCGACCCTGTGTGTCTATCAAACCCAGTTTTGTTCACGAGTCCCCAAGATTTCTGACCTCGATCCATCCTTCGATCATTTCGAGGTGTATTGCGCCTCGAGGTGTTCCTTCGATCTTCGGTGTATGGTTGGTACCTTTCCTTGCTTTGCCTCGGTTCCCTCTCAGGAAACCTTGATTCTTTTGCTGTGAGCTTTCTAGGGTACACTGAGCCCAAGGGGGCTCCTAATTTGTCGTCCTCAACCCATCTTTGACTAATACCGGTTGTGCACATCTGCCCAATTTACGGCAAGATACTCAACCAAATTCTGCTTTAGCTGCTTCGAAGCTATGGAACTTCGTTCATTCAAACCTTGTGTGAAAGCATCCATTGTCCAGTCATCAGAGACTGGTGGTAACTCAATTCGCTCCATCTAAAAGAGAGATACAAATTCCCTCAGCATCTCGTTTTTTCTCTGTTTGATTTTGAAGACGTCGGACTTCCTTGTTGCAACCTTGATGGCACCGACATATGCCTTTATAAAGGAGTCTGCCAACATGGCAAATGAATCCAATGAGTTTGGGGGTAAGTTGTGATACCACATCATGGCCCCCATTTGATATAGTTTCTCCAAATGTTTTCAACAAGACGGATTCAATCTCGTCATCTTTTCGGTCATTTCCCTTCACATCAAAAGTATAAGCAGTAATGTTCCCGTTGGGGTCCGTGGTCCCGTTGTACTTCATGATATCAGGCATCCTGAACTTATTCAGAATAATCTTCAGAGCTGCGCTCGACGGAAATGGTCTTTGCACAAACTTCTTTGAATCTACACCCTTCAGAATCGGGGGTCCACCAGGGATCAAATCGACCCTCGAGTTGTAGGTCTCCACCTTTTTGTCGTTATCTTCGATCTTATTTTCGCCTGATTTAATCCTCTTTGTGAGGTCCTCGAGAATCTTTATAATAGCACTGGTGCCCGTTGTTGCTCGATCTCTTTGCTGCCTGTTCGACTCGAGGAGCCGTTTCTGGTGCAGCTGTTCTTGGAGTTTTTTTATGGCTTTGTAGCTGAGCAATTGCCACTTGGTGTTCCTGTAACATTTCAAAGATGACATGAAGGCTAACTTTCCTTTCCTCTCGAGCTGGAGTTTTCTGCCCTTCATGTCGATCTTCTCGGCGTATACTGTCGTTGTGTATGGGAGCTTATATCGACATGTTGGGCGTTGCGTGAGCCCACACTCACGAGAATTGGCGCTGGTGCGTCCTCAGGGTTTTGCAGTGGTACACCGGCACTTGAAACAGCCACACCGTTCTCTCCATGATCCTCAGGAATGTTGTTTTCATGTGCATTCACTGAGTTAGAAATTTTGACCTGAAAGCGAAGATTCTTGGACAAGACTTATACGCTCAATTTACACCTTAAAATAGGGTAAGCGATCGTTGTCAAATATAGTAACCCAACTAGGTTGGGGTCGAATCCCACAGAGAACAATATGAGGGCGATTAGGAATGCTAGAGAGTTATCACTTATCGCGCTATGCCAAACAAATAAGATTTTGGGTTTTGATAATAGTTTATAGCTAAATGCGAAAATATAAACTAATATAAAAAGCAAGTAAAATGATCAATGGGGACAAGAATGAAGGCATCGGGTATTACACTCAAGTAACGATCCAATGTATTTCACGATTTTACAAATATGAGTGAGTTAATGTTAATTAGCCACGGATAATAATTCATAATTAGCTTTTCCCAAAGACTGNTAAAGAACAAGAATAATTAAAATAACAAATACTCACTTCATAAATATAGTAAAATCATTCAATACACAAGCACAACAAGGTATTTAATCCACACTTTAAATATGAATATTCCCATAACCAAGATTTAAGTGTTGGAAATAATACTACACACTTAGATAATCAATACAACGCAAGGAATTGAAGAAATAACATAAATGGGTAAGAAATCCTTAACCGCAATGGTTAAATCTTCAAGACCCAAGTTTGTGTGCAAAGCCCTAGCTTCAAGGACTTGTTCTTCTCTCTCAAAAATATATTTACAAAGCCAAAGATATCCTAAAAGATCTGCCAAGATTGTGTATTAGAATGGGTTGGAGATAAAAATATGAAATTACAAATCTGCCCAGAATTTCCCCAGAAAATGACCTATGCGTCCACGTCCAGACCTTCGCTTTCGCGAAGGTATGTGGTTAGTAGTCTTCGCGTTCGCGGCTACCTTGACTGCGTTCGCGATGCAATGGTTCCTGAAGCACCGCGTTCGCGGTGAACAACACGCGTTCGCGTAGGCTTAATTCCTCAGCAGTTCAATTTGTTCTTTGCGTTTGCGTCTGGGTTACCGCGTCTGTGTTAGTTTAACTTCCAAAGCTAGGCGTTCGCACTATGCCTTCTCGTTCGCGAAGGGCAGTCAAATGGGCAGATTTCCCTTGTCCAATTTTGCTCCTTTTTTGACTTGTTTTCACATTATTTTTGCCACAATCAATTCTAAACCATTTGACACCTGCAATATACCAACAAACATAAATAATGTCTTAGTTTCTCAATAAAATTACACAAAAGATTAAGTATTAAGAGGAGATAAGTTGGTAAAATACCGACTTATCAAACCCCCAAACATAAACTATTTCTTGTCCTCAAGCAATTCAAAAACTAAGAACATCTAACATGAATAAGATCACTTAGCTCAATGGCATATTAAGTATCATTTCAAGTCAACAAAGGTCTATTCAAGCACAATCTAATGACTTTGGTTGGTACCAACAATTAATCCAAGGCACATGACTCACTAACGTTTTGCATATTTTGTGTCATTTTCGAAAGACCACATTAATCAAAGTAACAACCAAGTCATGACATTAAAGATTCAAAGTTTGCCTCTCAATCACAATTGTCTTCCCTCGCTCATTCCTCCCAATTGAAAATGGGGTTAGTTTCACAACTCGAGTTTCATGTGCCCTCGCATTTTAAGAGAGACTCCCAAACTCACCATTTGCAATTCAAAACATAGAAGGGATGTCAAATAGAAGATTCAACCCTCTCTCTCACAAAGATATTCAAATGCACACAAGTAGTACCATAGGCTTGCCCTTTATGTAATTCTCCACTAATTTAGACATACTTGGNTTTTTTCTTTTTTTTTTTTTTTTTTTTTTTTTACAACACTTTTCACTTTTTAAGAAGCCTCCATATCACAAATTTTCCAACTTCCACCCCCAAACTTAGGCTTTTAGCCTATATTCACACTTTAAACTTAAGGAGGTATGATTCTATGAGAAAATCAATAAGAAGCTACTAACATGGTTGCCAAAAAAAAAGTTAAAAGGCTCAAAGGGTTGACTAGGGAAAATATTTATGGGTAGAAAATTTAGGCACAAAAATGGTTCAAGGAATGCCTAACATCATTTTTCAAACCAAGTTAGTCTATTATTTCTCCTTCAAGCATATTACAGGCAAGTTCTAGACCACAAGTGATACAAAAGAACTTCACAATTGAAAGCTCACCAAACATGGCACATGAAAACTCAAATGGAATACAATCCAAAATCCATTTTGAACTAATAAAACTCAAGGAAGTCACATGTAGCCTAAAAAGCTATTTAGTGAATCAAAGAGCCAAAATTAGAATCTAAAAATCACGACAAGGAGCATTATTATTATCTCATATGTATATATATATATATATATATATATACATATGAGATAATAATAATGCTCCTTGTCGTGATTTTTAGATTCTAATTTTGGCTCNCACATGTTGGCTTATGGGCATAAGACTACACCCCAAAACCAATTTTATTCCCAACTAGCTACTAATTATGTACTAAATAAAAAAACTAAACAAGACTAATCCCTTAAGAAAGTTGTCACGCCATCCATCATAGGAAAAAGTCACCCGGTTCAACACAACTAATTTCCTTGAAAAAGAACCGTGGTAGAAAGAAAAACCAAGGAATTTCATTAATGCTACTATGTATACAAGAAAATGAAAACAAACACAAATAAAAATACAAACTAGAGAAATAAAGAGAAAATGTTACTTTAACACAAAATCACTACTAAGCTAACAATATTTACCAATCTACACAAGTTCCACAGTCAAACAAAGACAAAAACTTTCAATGTTTCACAACACAAAATTTCATGCTTCACAATTATTCATCACATAGGAGCCACCCCCAACCGAAAATATTGCATTGTCCCCAATGCAACTCAACAAGATAGTAAAAAAATGAAGGAGGTGCTCTCTGAAACTGTATCACTGGGAGCTGGAAGTGGAGGGGAATGCAAGCTCCTCATCATCATCATCGTCATCTGAGGCATTTGAACTGCAGAATGATCGCAACTTATCCATCATCTTGTTCACGAATTTACTCTTTTTCTTCTCATGCTCTCTGAATGTTCTTTGCCTCTTCTCAATCTTTCCCTGCCTACGACTCATGTTCTCCAACCTAGTGTTCATTGCCTCCATCTTGCCCGTGATCGCCTGCTACTCATTCACCACAACCTCCAGGGATTTTGGAGCAGCAGCCCCAGAAGATGAACTAGACCCAGGTGGGCCAGTAGGGAGGCCAGCGACAAGCTCCTTAATCCGAGCATCAACTCCATAGATCTGGCTGGAAGTGGCGCATGGTGTATGGGCCTGACTGGAGTGGCCCCATGGGATCAAATAGTGCTGAAGCATGTGCAGAGGATCCGGCAGGATCATGGCTGACTCCTGGAACTGCCCAAAAGTAGAGGATGCAACATTAATCCTCCTCTTTTTCTACTTATCACTAGGTCCCCTCTTCAGCAACGGGTGCATCATCGGCTTGCCCGACCCCTTCTCAACATCATTGGGGCATTTCAAAACCCCAGCATCAAAACACAACTTAATAATCAAGGATGGGAAGAATAAGCTTTTCGATCTCCCATGGGTGGCTTCTTCAATTTCCCGAACAATGTGCTTCCCCACGTTCACAGGTATCCCATCCATGATAGCAGCAATCATCAGATCCCTCTCTGGCGTAACATCCATGTCATGTGTGGAGGGTATGTTCCTGGCACAGATGATGGATAGCCATGTGTTTGCCTCTGATATGAAGTCATGTGAATCCACTCCTTTGTGCACTATCAGCCAATTCGGGGTCACCCCATCGTGCAATTTATCTACCAACCACTGGGTTCCCACCTCTTTAGCTTTGTTTCTGTAGACTTCGTTGTCAGCATTAGGGAGGCCATGAGTATCATTGATCAGGTCCGGGTTAAAGTGGACTGTCACACCTCGCACGGTCGTGCTTAATGTTCCTTGAAAATCAGTCATCAAGGCATTTGCATAGAATTCCATCACTATTGTGTGGTTGGCCCCATTGGGTTGCGGAGCAAAACACATCCATCCGCTATCCACCAACCTGGCGTAGAACCCCGGCATTTTGGATTCAACCTTGTCCAGGTTGATGCCCCTTTCCCTGACAATTGTCTTTGACAGAAGATCGTCATATTTGCGCTCACATTCAGGAGATAGGAACCTGGTGTGGTCATATGGCTCTTGTTGCACTCCGGGGACTTGTTCGGGTTGAATTTCATGTTGCGCCGGATCCATTTTATGCCTACAATACCTACAAAAAAGATCATCAATGTTAAAAGCTCGTATGGACACTTAAAACACTGTATAAGAAAGTATTTTGGCCAAAGAAATGAGCGAAAAAGGGCCCGGGCAGAGCTGTGCGAAGCTACTATTTTTCGCCAAAAATGGGGCTGCCAGGGGTTTACTCTTCGCGTTCGCGTCAGGCATGATGCGTTCGCGAAGTGTAAAAAAATTTCTCAGATTTTTTTGGCCTTCGCGTTCGCGTCTGACCAGTGCGTTTGTGAAGGCAAATTTTACCCTGGCCCAAATTTTGGCCTTCGCGTTTGCGGGCAGTGCAACGCGTTGGCGAAGGCTATTATATAGCCCACCCCAGATTTTCTCTGAGGCAATTTCTCAAACACTGTGAGGGCAAAAAAATTTCTCTGATTTTTGAACACGATTGCACACATGTTTTCCCACACCTTTTCCATAAGAATAACACACAACACTCTACCAAGCCTCACCCATCAAGCATACAATTAACACACACACAATTTATAATTAAAAACTCACAAATTGACCCCTAAGCATGAAAAAATGTGTGTTCTTCTATGTTTTACGCAAAGAGAGAGAGGAAGAAGTTGAGAAACAAGAGTTAAGAATGCATACCTTTGAGATGAAGATGGAAAATAACAACTACTTGAAGAGAAATGATGATTTGAAATGTTATTGGGGGTATTGGGAGTAAAAAGAAATGGATGGTCGAGTAAAGGAGGAAAGGCCCATTCAGCATCGTTTCTTGATTTTTATTTTACCTGACCCTACGCGTTCGCGATGGTGCGATGCGTATGCGTAGGTTTAACTGGGGCAGGGGTCGCGAACGCAGTAGTTTACTCGCGAAAGCGTAGGACCACAAGTTGGTCAAACCCTCGCGAACGCGGTCAACCCTCGCGAACGCGAAGGTCAAAAGTTTTCTGAGATTTTCACTGTGATTCTGCGATCGCATTTTTGACCTCAAAAATAATTCTGCGATCGCAGAGCTGCTTGATGGCATAGCAGACTTGGGCAGATTGTCCAGTGAAATTTTTGTGCATTTTTTTTGCACTGTGTTTGGCCACCCGGTATCCCTGACCTGCTCAAAACAACTCCAAAAAATATAAAACTTGGCAGATTAGTTTAAAATAATATACTAAGCTAATCTAACAAAGAAAATTTTATAAACGACCAAAAATTTTGAAAAATGATGGGTTGCCTCCCACCAAGCGCCGCATTTAACGTCGTGGCACGACGCAAATCAACTTTTACCACTTTTCTCGCCACTTTGACGATATGAACCGGGCTCCTAGCTTGGAATCAGGCTTGTGACCACGGGCGGTGGGGGGTGGTAAGTAGATGACCGAGCCAAGCCTCAATTTCATCATTTTGCACTTCTTGGCCTTCATGTGAGGAATATCATTTTGCTTTCTTGGTTCTTTAAATTGCAAGATGTATGGTACAATTTTTTCCTCCTCGCAACACTCCATTGACTCGTGTAGTTCAACTTCCATTTTACCACACAATTCCAATGTTGAGAAATACTTGGAATGTGCCTTCAAACTTCCTACTTGCAAATTTTTCCGGATTTTGACATCCTCATCTTTTCCCGGAATAGAGTCAATTTCAACCTAATTATCAATTATCCCGGTTGACTCTAATTCCATGTTTGTGTTGGCATCACTAACACTCATGGAATCGGTTGGCGGATGTTCAAGGCTTGATTCCTCAAAGTAGCACTCACTCTCACCCTCGGAATTGAACTCTTCTTGGCTTCCATCCACACTTTCAACTTGAGATGCATGATGACTCTCCATCAATGCTTGCATTTGATCCTCCAAGGTGCGGATGTGTTCATCATTTTGAGCCACATCATGTTTCAATTCTTCAAGCGCAAGGGTGTGCTTTTCCTCATTTTCAATAATGGCCTCCAACATGAGCATCATCCTCTCATTTTGAGCATTTGAGAGTTCTTCTTGGATTTTTTCTAGCGCCAAGGAAGAATTTTCAATTTCTTGGCTATCACTCACCTCCAAGGCTTTTTGAACCCTTGAAGCCTCAATCATTGCATCCATTTGTGAGTGCAACCTTTCAAGTGCCAAATCATTTTGGAGACTATTCTCCAAAAGTTCTTCCAAAGCATTTTGCTCATGGTTTCCTTCTTCAAGTAAGCACTCCAACATGAGCTTGAACTCTCCA